>JAOXYJ010426262.1:0-15109 GCA_028566555.1 Lithophaga nigra | reverse complement strand
GCCAAATATTTACGGAGGGACAACTTTAAGCCAATTATCTCCAATCCCTATCTAAGCAACGTTCCTGTCAACAGTTTACCCCTGTTAAAAATTCACTGTAGCGTGAAAAGGTTCTAACGTATCGTATTATTTGTGAATCTGGTATCTTGCTGCATACAAAGGGAATTTACTTTAGGGGAAGTAAAGTTACTATTTTGTCATAGATCTTTGAATAAGTTGTGATGAACCAAATCGTGTTGTTTCTCTAGTGTCTTTAATTTCAACTGGACAGATCAATAATTTAGGATTGTTTAGCGACAAAACATCGTCTCTGTATGTGAATGTGAAATTAGAGGACTGCATCACTTATGTTTTTATCTTTCAAAAGACCTTGGATAAATTCTGCTGCATACGAACATAATAACAGGTCAGCAAATAGAGGAGAACAGTTTGTTCCTACTGGAATGCTGATCGTCTGTTAAAATTTACGTCCATCGAATTTAAATCTAGCATATGTAGAATCTTACATTCGGTGTATTTACTGTTTAAATCAGTGTGATATTTCTCTCCCCAACACCAAATGTGTCTTCGAGCTCCATTTTAATGAAAAACAGTTTTAGATGTTCTTTTATAATTTCAAAGGTAGTATTGTTGTTTAAAGGGAAGAAAAAACAAAACTTTTAATACTGGTACAGAGTTTCAAAGAACTATCTTCCAGATATTTCAACAATTTTGTACAAGTATTAAGAAAAGTTAAGAAAACCGAAGGATGAATCTGTAAAAATCATGTATCAATGGACGTAGATAAAATCCGGATTAAGACAAAAACAAATAGACAAACATGAACGACTCCACAAGAAAAACTAAAAAACGCGGATTAGCAACACGGACCCCAACAAAACCATGAGGTGCACTCAGGTGCCCAGGACGAGTATGCAGTGTCTGCCTCTTATAAGACACCCGACATGTTGTCCATTGTCAAGTCCGGGAAAAGGTCATGTTCGAGTAGAGGAAAGACGAAACAATAACTCAGGAAAAAGATCCAATTTCATTTGGGAAACGGATATCTCATAACCAACAACCAGTTCATGGTGACGGTCATAGAACTTTAAAAGGGATGACTTCAACCCTGCCCAGAAAATCATGGTACCTATCTCAGGCTCTAGAATAATGTATGACTTGCGAAATGTAAAAACAATATGCCGGTGCTGCTGGAATGTTGCTACAGAGAAATAGAAAGTTGAAAATTGGAAAGGTGAAGTCATCACGCTTATCGTCGTTTTGTTTGTAGTCTTCCTTTAGAGTCAATTTCGAGATGAAGGTCAAGGTATGAAGCTGACTTATTGGACCTGGAGTAAAACGCATAAACCCAAGATCAACAAATAATAACTGCTTCTTCGGATGTCTAGAAAAATAATTCTCGGTTTTAAAGCACAAATGAGCCCATGCAACGAAATAAAACAATACGGCCTGTTTCCCAATTCACCAATTCCATTTCAAATTGCATGAATGATTATGCAAAGATGTAATCTTAATACAGGGTTATTTTTTTTTTGAAACGGGAGAACATTTTAATCCTGTGGAGTTAATGTGTTTAGAACTAAAAGATGATCATTATACACTTATTGAAACAAAGGAGGTAAAGACATGTCAAAATAGTGTTGAACATGAATGCAAGGCAAAACACTGTGGTGAATGCGGAGACTGGTACAATAATAAACACGGATGTAATCCCAATCGTCGTTGTTACTACAAATCAAAAGATGGAAAAGAAACATATTTGACTAGGAGAACAAAGAAAAGGAAATAAAGAGTTATGTAATACACTTTGATATTGAAACCTATAGAAAGAAAATAGGTGATTACGAAATACATGAACCATATAATTATACTAGGTTTTGTTGAACCAAATGTAGTGCCTCGTTTCTTGCTGGTGAAACATGTGTAGATGATTTTGTCACATACATCCTAAGCAAAACAAAAAATACATCCTTAATGCTTATAACGGAAGCAATTTCGATTACTATTCGGTGGCTCAAAGAGTAAACAAACTGAGAATAAAACCTGATGATATTGTGATGAATGGATTGAGTGTGATCATACTTGAGGTAAACAAAGATAGCGACGGATCTGTGGAAACACTTAGGAGGTAGTTTAAGACAGGCTTTGATGGACTTCGGGTGTGATGTACAGAAGGAGAGTTTGATCACGATTTATTATGTAGAAGGGAAGATATGGACAACGAAACAAGATATGAATGCCTTAAATATGTAGAGTCTGATGTGTTGGGAGTGAGGGAGTTGTATGGCAAACTAAATAAGGAATGTTTTGCTAATATTAGTCGTGATATATCTAATTTCCTCTCAACTAGTTCCTTGGGTTTTGATATATGGAAGGATTATATAAAAATTGATGTTGATGTTGACTTGTCAAATGAAATTGAAACGGAAAAAACATAAGAAAGAGTATTTATGGAGGTAGGTTTTATCCATCAAAAAGGAGTTTACATCAAAAAGATATAGTGATATTAAAGCTGGAAAGGTGAAATACGATGACATAACTAACTACCTGATTAATACTGATGTAGTTAGTCTGTATCCAACTAGAATGTTACATGAGTTCCGAGTTGGTGAGCAAAACTAATGAGGAGGTGAAAGGGAAAATGGGAATATATAAATTGAAAAATATAAGAAATAAAAAACTAATTCAACCTGTAGCTGTAAGGAAAAATGATAAAGGATTAACCGTCTGGGACTTGCGTGACTCCGAAGGTTGGTACACGTCGGTAGATATTGAGCAAATGAGGAAACGAATAAGGTGTATCGTGATTACGTACACAAGTTTTTGGAAATGAAGAAAAATAGTAAGAAAGGATCGGTGGAATATGCATTGGCTAAGTTACTTATGAATGAGTTGTATGGGAAGATGTTACAAATTCATCATTACGATTGTACCAAAGTCATCAAAAATAACAACAAATATTGGAAGTATAGACAGGATTATGTTGTTACCGATCTTAAATTACTTAATAGGGCCTCTCCCCAATGGTATGTTTCTGGTATCTTAAGAAATGAAATAAGTTCAGTTAAAAGGAAAAGCAAGCCTGTACATTTAGGAGCATTTGTACTTGCTTACAGTCATAAAATAATGTATGATCAAATGATGGATCTGAATTAGGGTCAGGAAAAAGAAAATGACTTCTATTACACCGACAAGGATAGTTTGCATATCAGGGCTGATCAAACAAAACTTTTTCCTTATTTCGATGGTAATAACCTGGGAGACTTACATAACTACTACAAGGATGCAAAAATAATTAAGGCAATATATGTCGCCCCAAAGTTATACATATATGAAATAATTGACTCGAAGAACAAACGAGAAAGAGGGGTAAGAGGTTGCAAATGTCCAAACTAAAACAAGATTTTGAAGACATGCATGAAGGTATGAAAAAGGTGGCTTTAAACAAATCAAAAAAAGATATGTTACCATATTTCTGTATACGACACGAAAAAAATTACAAAAGATTAGCAAACAAAACAAAGTATGCGTGAAGAATGTTTATTGGTAATGATTCTGAGCCATTGGGGTTTACATTAAATATCCGATAAAATTCTTCATGTTCTTCCTTTGTTATTTCTCCCATGCTAAGTAGCTCATCAAGGATTTTCATACCTTCGTTTGTTAGATTCTCATTGTTATTACCGGCATCAAGACTTCCAACAATAAGTTCCAAACGATCAATTAACTTACCTGGGTCACAAACACATAGCCGATATTTATAACTTGTTTTGTGTACCTGGATGTTACTTGCGACAACTAATTGTCTAAATACACGCTTAGATAAATCGGAATACTTCTCTTCTGGATTGAATCTTTTTGTAATCAGATCAATGAAGTCATCGTCTATTTATTGATCCATCACAACTTCATGATCATTACTTGCTAATAAATGGTTGTGGTCGATAAGTTCTGGTAAATCAATTAACAGCTCACCAAACTCACCATTTCCATTTACCTTATATGCCCCCTTCCCAATTTCTTTAATCTTCGCGATTTTGAGCATTTCTTAACTGAATGCTCTCAATATACTCCTTATCAGCGATTGATAAAGCAGGATTATTTTTAAGTTGTCCTAACATTCTGTTATACTCATTAATTATCTTAATTTGTCCCGTGTTTGATAAAACCGAATCCTTCAACTGTATTTCAGAATCGTACATGTTAACATCAATGCCACCTGGTATGCGTTTAGGCCTCGCTACTTGCGCAGCTGACATATCTGGTGCCTGCAACTGCTATTTCTTTCGGTAATTCCTCAAGGTTTTGTGTCACGGGTTCAAAAAATTCTTTAGATGCTTCAGCACTTAAACCTTTTCTTAATTTTACTTCCCTTTTCGCTTCCTTGAGTGCTCGTACAGCTTGTGTGGCTGCTTCTTTTTTTTCAGCTAGTTTTATCCAATGATCCATTTTTAAGTTAAAAAATAAAACGAGTTAAAATAAGTTAAATTAAAATAGGTTAGAAATAAAAAGTGACTTCAATTCCCGAGTATTTCAAAAACGAAAACAAAACAGGGTTTAAGATGGTTCCGAATACCAATAACATGCCTGATGATTATTTACCTGACTTCTTTTTTGTAGGCCTAGTGGTACAGGAAAAACTAATTTGTTGATGCATTTATTGCTTAAACCGTTTTTATGATATAATAATAATTTTGTATGCAAAGAATATCGATCAACACATATATCAAGGTTTAATAAATCGGTTTGAAAAAATAGCTGACTCCAAAGAAATAGATTTAACTAGTTTCTTTGAGGTTTCTAACAAAGCCGTGCAAGACATTGATGACATAGATGATGAACTTCAGAAAATAGTTATCTTTGACGACTATATTTGTTCTGATCAAGACAAGGAGGCGGTTAGTAAGTACTTTATTGGTGGGAGACATGAAAAGTGTAGTGTTATATATCTGACTCAAAGTTACTACAAAACACCAAAGGCGTGTATACTGAATTGTAGTCACTACGTAATTTATGAGTTCCCAAGCAAACATGACCGTGACTTGTTATGTAGTGAACACTGGCCTTAATGAAGGCAAGCAGAACGTCCTAGTGAGAACGCGTGCCTAAAAACTACGAGATGAAGTATTTCCCTGTGTGCTAACTTCAGATTGTAGCATAACTAACTAGTTTTACTGTCTGTCGAAATTGTAATTACAAACTACTTTAAGTGAATTTAAAACCTTGAAGACCATTTATTTGTTATATATAAACATTGACTACGAACGTAAACAACCAAAATGGCTGACAAATCCAACACACCTCAACATGAGAGGGGTCGTAGTCTATCGCGGAAAAGACAATTGTCAAAACCAGGTGACGAAACCATGAGACCCCCGTCAAGACCTAGACAAGATCACTCTCAAAACACAGAAACTGATAAGGAACCCATAACTTTCAAAACACAAGGCCAGTCCTTCAACATGGAAGATCTTGTTCAAACCACTCTGCTTAAAGAATCTGTAATAGGAGCTATTATTCCACAAATTCACAGTAAATTTGTATATGAATTCCAGTCCCAGATTAGAGAAATTGTCAGAAATTCAGTCACAGAAGCTGTATCTGAGGCTGTCAAGCCTTTATTACAAACTATTAAGGTCCAAGAGGACAGGATCAAAACACTTGAAAAACAAAATGCTGAACTAAAATCTCAAAATCAGAGTCTTAAAGAGGATCTTGTCTCCATAGATTCCAATGTAGAGGAGCTAGAACAATATGGGAGAAGAACATCTCTAAGATTCCATAATGTTCCAATGAGTCAGGAAGATCTCCAGAGAACTGACCACCTAATTGTTGATATTGTCAAAAAACATATGAAGGTAGTTAACTTTTCAGAGGATGACATCAACCGTTCTCATATAATTGGCAAGATAAATGAACAGGGCAAAGGTCAAATTATTTGCAGACTGAGGAACTGGAAAATTAAAAACTTACTATATCAAGGTAAAAAGTTCCTAAAAAACAATCCTGACAAAATATTTGTGACTGAAGATTTAACAAAGTTCAGGCAGTCTCTTATAAAAGAACTCAATATCCTTAAGAAGGCAAAGAAGATTAGTTCTTTCTGGACATTTGATGGTAGGATATTTGTGAAGCAAACCATGGAATCAAACAAACAAATCATCAGATGTATGAGAGATGTCAATAACTTAACTGAGTAAATACCAGCAGACAATTACATGTGTATACATGTAACATAGATGCACATTTACTTTACTTTTTATCCTTTGAGATGATATTTGTTTACTGGCCATTAAACTCGTGTAAATAATGCACTAGCAAAATGGTGGTATGAAACTGTTATTCCCGTTTTCAAATTTAGTAATCAACTAGACTGTTTGCTTCAAATTCCTAAAAACTAGTATTAAGATACTAAAATACATGTAATAAAGACTTGGGTTTATCCCACGTTTTCTTCTCAGTACCAATTGTTTATATTTTTAACTTGCAAAATATCCGTCTTGGCGTCTGTCGTTATAGTCTGTAAACTTACAAAAACTCATATTTTATAACCAATGTATCAATTTAACAGAAGTTGTTTTGATCACCATTTGGGCACAGTATCCCATTACCCCGATTTCTCTTTTTTATATACCTTGAAACTGTTTTTGCAAACAGAACATAGGGGTAAAAAGCACTTGTTCACCCTTTCTGTGAAATTGCTCAGAGTATGTTAGAAATAATTGGTTTTCCCAATTTGTATAGGTTTTCGATATGATTGTATGGTGAGCGAGCACCAACCTACACCGCCTGTTATTAATAAATACATGCATAAAAAGACCAAGACAATCCAGAAATATTATATCCACAACAGTGAGCGATGCATGTCTTGCTAATTATGAATTGTATTGTATATGCAATTACTGTTTGTTGATATTTTTTGTAAATGCATCAATATAGCAATTGTACAGATTAATAACTAGTGTCGTATACAACTATACGGTCTGCTCGATTTGCTATGTTACTGCGAAATTGGTAATATATATGCTGAAGCTTTGCCACGGAAGGAGCGGGCATGTCATTCTGTTTGAGCCAGGTCGCTCGGAACTTATATATCGTTTGGAGTCCGTATGGGTTGCCGGTTTGCTAAAAAAAACATTAATTATCCCCTGCACCCCTCTACGATACTTTTTCCCACCAGACAAGTTTATTGTCTACAGGTAAATATTCTTCCAAATCAGGGCCCTAATTCTATTTTATGAATCCTTTACTACTATAGTGAATATCTGGTCGGAATGTAATAGGTTGTCATGATAGATTGGTTATTCATGACAAATATCTTAGTGTTGATAAATTGTTTAAAATAAACACTGCGGTTTATGATAGAAATTCTAGTTAAAACAGATTTCATCTTGGGGTTCAGAGCGGCTTGGTTGGGCAGACGTTCCTGCTTTTCTTATGGCAAATTTCAGTGTTCGTATAATTTGAAAAACACTGGAACCAGTGGAAACTGGAAACTACTTATCAATAAAACTCGCTTATTATTGAGTCGAAGGAAAAGCCAAACAGTTTTTTTTTAATCTTATATCTGTTATTTGATAATTTGTCAGAACTTTGTTGTTAATGTTAAAATGCGAACACACTTAAGTAGTTACAGAGAATATGCAAATTTATTGGACCAATCGAATTATTATCAGTGTATCAGAATATTAATATCGATCTAATTTCCTTTATCAAGTATACCTTCTACTTTTGGTACTTATACTTTTGGCATTTTTAATACTATTACCGTTTAAAGATTAGTAACCGACAAATAATAATTTTCATCAGCTATCCTTTTATTCTCTCAGTAAATGTTTACAAAAACATATATAGTACTTACCTTTCATCTTGAGGCTGTAATAGTCATTGATCCATGACACATTTTGCTAATCCATTTAGATTTACTATATATTGTAAACAGTCTCTAAATAAATCTACACATAAAATAACGTTCTATATTCCTTGAATGTATTGAAAACTTTATATATATTAAAGTATTAAGTCCATAGCCACAGCTGAGAGAAAGACTGACACGTGTTATTAAAGTATTTTGAGTAAATGACCTACATATCTTCTTGTGTAACTTAATTAGGTGTGTTCGACTATTATATCAAACTAACTGCAATGATAAGATCACAAACTCGTGAACCATTGAAAATATTTGTTTCAGTTTTTTTATAATGTATCAACCGAAATTCATCAGTATCTTTTACTGGATACTGAATTTACAGTTTTCTAATGTACAGCTTTGTATTCTCCTTTCTATTTCTGTTTTAGGAATTTATGATTGTTTTTGCTTTTTACCTCACGTGGACCAAAAGAGTTATACAACCTATCGACCTTTTGTAGAACTTGATCTTAATCTTGTTTACGACAATGGATAATAATCTAGCACTGTATAGACAGTCGATAGGTATGTTTTATACAAAAGCTTATTCTGCAAGTATTAAAAAGTGTCGTGTGTTCTTTCGTTTAGGTCTTCCAAAGTTTTCTGTCTACATATATGCAATATCCAAATACATACATTTTGTGTCTAGAAATTGTTTCGAGCCCTTTACACATAATTTGCATTTTAGTATCATTTTGCTGCTCTTGTTACTGCTTGACAATGATGTCCATCAAAATCCCGGTCCCCATGAATATGAATTATCTATCTTTCATCTAAATGCTCGAAGTGTCCGTAATAAAGTGTCATATATTGAAAATATAGCTTCTGAAAATTCTATTATCTGTATAACAGAAAGCCATTTAGATCAAAATGTATCAAATCAAGATTTATTTATAGAAGGGTTTTTGGAGGTTACCGAATCAGTTTTCGGTAAGTTCCAAAACAACCTAACATTTTTTACCATACAGATCTGTAAAATTTGTTCCAAACCGAATGAGCCTCATACGAAGTAACCTCCAAATGGACTAAATCTTGTATACAACGCCTTTCCACAAATACTTATCCTGGCTACAATAATTCTATTTTTTTATCGGTGATTTTTTTTATCACTTACTAGCATACTCGATAGTAACCAATCCGCATGTGCTTAATACCATTCCCACACACCAAGAAGTACAGTGGTGTTTTTTTTTTGGGGGGGGAGGGTGGTTTGAACTGATCGTGAGTCATTCTGTTTATAAGATGTAAAAACTGCATTCATTTTTCATCTAGAAAGGATGGAAATGGTGTAATACAGAATTATATGGCTCTGCACTGTTAAAAAAAGTAACGTTAACTGACAAACATTAAAAGACCTATTGTAATTAATATCAAGTTTGTGACCACATACATATAAATTAGCGAAAATATGAGCACAAACCTCAATCGTGTTACTGGCTAGTGAGTTCACATATCGAAAATTGGTCGTAAGATAAATTAAACTCCGACAGTATTTAGAGATGGTGTCATTTATCTCACAACAATCAAACGCTATAAAAGCCAATATGAGAGTCTTATGCATGACAAAAATGATATTTTGGATTCAACTGTTAGTTGCTTTGTTGGAATTGAAACCACTTAGCAAAGATAAAAACGTAAGATTGCCATGTTACAGGTTTAGTAAAAGATAATGGTAAACCTACACTGGCTGAAGATCATATGCCGTATACTACACTGATGTATGCTAATGGACCTGGTGCTATTACATATCCAAGGGGTAATTTAACAGACGTACAGACTGGTATGTTTATATTGACCGTTAAAATAATTATCTAAACATTGTCGTAGTAATTAACTAAAATTTATAACTACACATATCAACAAAACATCTCGCTTATTTAGGTGGTATCAAAGTATGTGGGTCAATACATTTTCACAGCTTCATTTCATTTCCGATATCTGCTTATACAGATGGAAATTTCAGAGTATCACTCAAAAATTTTACCTGTCTAGATAGTTATGCCGTTTATAAGAAATGATAAACCGATATAATGAGTGTTTTATCCATTGACTTCACATTTCGAAAGTTGCAAGTATACGTTCTTTAAATACCACCATTTATACATAGATTGTCATTCTGAATTGCATTCTAATTGGCCAATTATTATTTACATATCTATAAATACCACTGGGAAAATACCGGAAAGGTGCAGGATTTTCTGGGGTTCTCAAGACAAATAAATTAAAAATTCAAGCTACAAAAATTAAATTAAATATATACTGAAAAGGTGTAAACGTGGAAATGAAAAATCATTTACTTGATAGCAATCTTAGCTAGCTTACGTTTTGTTGGTGTAATTTCTCTGATATACCCCACTTTGAGGTACTTTCCCATAATTCTCAAGAAAACATAGCATCCGCTAGAAAATGGCCAAATACTATTGACGTAGATGCTAAGGCATCCAAGCAACAAATTTCTTTTCAGGTGTTAAACATTTTCTGAAGCCATAAGACATATATAAATAAAGTGTTTAATAATTGTGCAACATCTCTAAAGAATGTGAAATGTAAGCTGTCCTATTATCTCTAACATATAGAGTAATAAGTGATAGCAGGCTTTATTACAGTTTTATTATCTACTTGTCAAAGCTAATTAAGTTTTATCTCTTTCTCTTTTTGGCATTATTGTAAGACATTGCAGTGATTACAAGTCTCTTAATAATAAAGTATTCTGCATATTTTCACAGCAAAAACATATATGTGGCAAGTCTAGTTAATCACGAAAATTTGTTCAATACAGGAGATTCAAAAACATAAGCACACCCTAGAATATGTTCATTAGAAAGGCATATGTTTAGCATATCGTATCGTTAATGATATATATAGTACATATATTTTATGTGCTGTTAAACACTCTTGTTGTGAGTAATATGTACAGGTACACAAACTTACGCTGCTGATTGAGTACTTTTAGTTTCTGTTTTCTGCATTTCGTGACGCAATTTTGTCAGTTCATTTTCTTTTGCAGCTAAATTACTCTTCTCCGCTTGTAGTTTGTCAGAAAGCTGTTTAATTTCATCCTCTTTTATCTTTAAAGATCTGTAAAGTCTTGTACAATTAATTATCATATAGTTGATGTCTATTTAAAATACTATCCGATATACTTTATTCAAGACAAATTCTTATTAGAGGTTTTGTTCTCTAAATATTTGCACTGAAAATGAAAAACATGAATGAGTTAAGACGAAAGTACTTGATTAAGATCAAAGTGATAAATCTGGCTTATACAATATTAAGTGGGAAATAAACAGAAAACCACCATTGCTAAAATATACGAATAACGACAAAAATAACTGGTCTCTGTCTCTGTTCTAGTTAGCTTGATCAGAAAAAATACAACATTTTATGTCTCAACAGCATCAAACACATTTCTCATTTCTTTTTCCCTTACGAAGTTATTTATATTTTATTATTGTCCCAATGTATCCATAATTAATGAAATGTGTTTTGCTATCAACGGACAAAACCATCGTCTATTTTACCATTCTACTTTTAAATATAGACGACTTAAAATTTATAACCGCACATTTGAACCAACATATCTCGCTTCCAGTCTTTTTACCATCGCCCATCAGCGATGCTTAGTTTTCGGAGCCCAGTGCTCCGTTATCGCATTATTTGACCTCCAATTCTTGCTTCTAGAGATAATAGTTTAAGAGCACCACATAAAACTACATTTATACTGGATGCTTAATATGTTTCGTCATATTTAAACTACTGGATGATAATTGTTCTATGAAAACCTTTTAGCGTTGTATAACTTGTATAAAGTATAGAAAATTTTAGGAAAATTGATACATGTAATTTTAAATTTATCAAATTAAAATATATGAAATTTCAGGAAACTAAGGAGTATCTCCCTCGTGCATAGCTCTGTCCTTAGCTGGTTTTTGGGTTTAACTTTTTGGTCGTTTTGGCATTTATTTCTGCTCTACAACCTTTTGGATATTGTTTTGGTTTTCCATATTTTAGGCCTCGAGCACAACTGATGAGACATTGTTTGTCGAAATGCGCATATTGTGCATCAAATTTGGTATCATAGATTGTTATTCCAGCCATATAGGATGTCAGATTAGCATGAAATGTGGGATTATAACTAGTACTATAAATACATATATCTATACGACTTTTGTAGAAAAGAGGTCCACAGATTAAACTCAAGAATATTTCGGAAATTTTCACATTTCAGATGATTAGAAATCATTTTGTCTAATATTAGAAATAGCTGACTGTTATGACGGACGATATATTAATTATCCCTCCAACATTTAATTTCAGTTCATAATAAACGGTTCTGAAATTTTGTTAAAGATTTTATTAATTTATTTTTGTTTCTGATTTTCCCTTTAAAAGGTTTTCTGTGTAAGACGGTTCTTAACAATATGAAACATATCACCAAGAAGAATTGCATTAGTTGTACCCACTGGAATTTTGATAATATGTAGATATAAAGCGCTGCTAAAACAAGCCAAAGTGTAGTGCATCACGAAATGTATGGCCTTAAGTTTGTACCAGCAGGTACAAGAGGAATTGTTCATATATGTTTTGATGACTGAAGAAAGACTTGAAAAAGATTACAACTAATGAATCTGAAGTTTCGAGGAACATTCTATGAGAAATCCAAGATCTTTATCTTAGTATCAAACATTCAAACAACGACTATGTTTCAGACCAGGTATTTCTTATAATATAAGATAATGTTATATAGCAAGGAAATTATGCTTACTTACTGTGGATTCATTTATTTTCGTGGGTACCAATTTTCGGTGTTCCAAAAAAAATGTACTTTTCAGGATATTTATTTTCGTCGTTTTATAGTTTTCATTTACCAAAGTAACCAAAAATTCGTATTTCGTCGAACACTTGATTTCGTGGTCTGCCTGGTCTCACGAGATCCACGAAAATTGGTACACCACGAATAGTAATGAATCCACAGTAATTGTAGCAATGTGTGAAAGTACATACATTGTACTGGCAATCCTAATTTTCCTTGATAAACATATAACCAGTAGTTAAACTAATATAAAACTACACATGTACTTCAATGAATTACACAACATAAACCCCAGTGCTTGGCTAAGATTCTGTTTCATAAACACTATTAGGGAACCCAGATTGACGCATAGTTTTACTGTCATTAAATGAAGCTTTTAAGCAGTTAAAGTTTCACTGCTCTGAACGACAGAAAGAATTAAATCCGTAATCTTTAAGTACCTCCGTAGTGATTAACAGAATATTAGTTTTCTCTACATTTCACGTTCTACTCATTTCGAATATTTCTAAATTTGTAGGAACTCCTCCTTTCAGAGCATTGAAATTTCATTACGTGGATTCATTATAATACTAATTGCACCCATTACATTGTGTTTTGGTGAGAAATATTTAGCTAAATAAAATATAACTATTCAGCTGTTTAGGTATAGCTAAAATGAAATGTTAACAGCTTTGTAAACATCAACCCAGGAAATTTCTGACGTGAATTCATACTATTCAACTAAAACCTGACCAAGAGGACTATCCACAGAACACTTCTACAATGAAACATTTTCATGACAGCTATGGTTTCTGAGAAGAAGACCTTTGACGATATTTCCAATAGGGTCCATTGTTAAACTATGTTCATTGATGGCGGCCATTTTGAATTTCGGATCGGCAAAAAAACATTAACTTTGTAGAGAACCATCTAAGGAACATTCCTAAAAAGTTATGGTTCAATTGGTCGCCATTTGGAACACAGCCATATTGAATTTTTGAATTTTTAAAGTTTGTAGAGGTCCTTCCGAGGAACATTCCTTCCAAGTTTGCTTCAAATCTGTCAAGTGGTTTCAGAGAAAAGACTGAAATGTGAAAAAGCTAACGACGACGACGGACGACGGACGCCAAGTGATGGCAATAACTCACATTGTCCTTCGAACCAGGTGAGCTTAAAAGTCAGTGCCCCATGAAAATGATGTCAAGTCAGGTGACGTTTTGAGCTGATATCAAATGTGTCCTGAACCTGGTTAGGTGTCTGGGTATTACAATTCTTGTGTGCGGGCCTCTGATGTCACATTATTTGTTAAAATGTCGCAAATGATACCAAAGTTTTTTTTGTTGAATAAGAAATGTTTTTATTTCCAGGGTTTGTCTCTAAAAGAAATATGGCATTGGGCAGTTTAATATTTTAAACAAATCAGTATAAAATTTGAAATCGAGGATAAAAGATCGCACGGTCAACAGGTCAATGCCCATTTTTCATAAATAAAGGCTCATTTGAGCCTGTATCGCTCACTGGTTATAAGCTAACCAACTGTAAGAAACTGAATATTATCTTGAATTGACCGTTGAAAACATTCCACATAGGGCCCAATGTTAAACTCTGTTCCTCGATGGCGGCCATCTTTGATTTCCAATCACAAAAAACATCAGTTTTGTAGAGGATTATCCAAGGAATAATTCTGCAATGAAACATTTTTATTGACATCTATCGTTTCTGAGTAGAAGATCTTCGAAGATATTCCCCATAGGGTCCAACGTTAAACTATGTTGCTCGGCGACGGCCATCTTGGATTTCGGATCGGCAAAAAAATCGTCAGTTTTGTAAAGGACCATCCAACAAAACGTTTTGCAATGAAACATTTTTATTGCCTTTTATCGTTTTTCAGAAAAAGACCTTTGAAGATATTCCCTACAGGGTCAAATGTTAAACTATGTTCCTCGGTGAGGCCATCTTGCATTTCCGATTGAAAAAAAAACATCAAATTTGTAGAAGACCATCCAACAAAAATTTTTACAATGAAATATTTTTGTTGCCTTTTATGGTTTCTGAGAAAAAGACCTTTGAAGAAATCCCCATAGCGTCTAATGTTACACTATGTTGATCAGTGGCGGCCATCTTAGACTTCGAATCGGCAAAAAAAACCATTAGTTTTGTAGAGGACCATACAAGAAACACTTCTGCAATGAAGCATTTTCTGTGGTTTCTGAGAAGACCTTTCAGGGTATTTCTCATAAGGTCCAATGTTATACTATGTTCCTCTGTAGCAGCCATCTTGGATTTCCGATCGGCCAAATAAAAACATCAACTTTGTAGAGGACCGTCGAAGAAAGGTTTCTGCAATGAAAACATTTTCATTGACATCTGTGGTTAGTGAGAAGAAGACCTTTCAGGGTATTGCCATA
>JAOXYJ010425156.1:0-15109 GCA_028566555.1 Lithophaga nigra | reverse complement strand
ATATTTTAGTGAACGGTTTGTATAAAGAAATGGCACATCTCTTTAAAATAATATTATTCAAGCCATCAGGACCAGACGACTTATTTATATTGACTGATTGAAGAAGTTTAAGTACTTCTGATTCCTCGGCCTGTATAGCGCCGAGTTTAACATCACATAACAAATGAAAATCCGGTAGGGGCGTTGACTGGTTTGAATCTAACCGCATATGAGACGCAAATAGTTCATTAAACAAATCAGCTTTATGGGAATCGTCCGATATTGTCTTACCCCTAACAACCAAAGGAGGGATGGTATGTTGGGATTTAGATCCGAGCATACCCTTACTCAATGACCAAAACTTTTTTGAATCCAGCTTCGGATCTGAGAGTTTATCAATAATATTGTGTTCGTACCGTTTCATAGCCTCCCGCTTAAGTCTATTTGCTTCACGTCGAGCAATCTGAAATTTAAATTTGTTTTCATCGGACGGAATTCTCTTGTATCGTTTAAACTCTCTATCCCGATTCCTGAAAGCACGTCGTACTTCATTCGACATCCAAGGTTTGTCTCTTGGTCGAATAATGACATTTTTTTTTAATTGGTAGGTTTATCACTACTCTTGACTGGTGTCCGATGTTTTGTTCTGTCTACATGCCGTTTTTGCTGATCATTTGAAGATTGATTTTGTGTTCGATAGGCGTTGAATCCCATTTTCTCTCTGCTATGTTCTGGTGTTAAATGCTGGTATATGAAAGTAACTGCACTCGTTTAAACATGTCAAAAGAACATGAAATGTTAATAATCATTTTGTATCAAAGTGAAAATTTATGACGTTTTATGGATGAATACCGAAAACCATAAGTATTTTATATCATATTACTCAAGATCCTGAATACTTTCGAAATTTGAATGGTGAATAATATATATATATATTTTTTGAATTTTCGGAAAAGTACACGGATATTTAACTTCCTTCCCTAAAAGATTCGTCAGCTTTTGCCACATGGCACCATCGTGGTCGTTCTGTCACAAACCTTCTAAACTGTGATCTTCGAAACCTCCGGTTCAAACTGAAGGAAACTCTCCGGGAAGATAACATTCAGATTTATGGTGTAGCAGTTTTGAATATTATAAAAAAATGTCGTCTTCTGTTAATTTGATCTAAAGGGATTTCTTTTTATCAAAATAATATTCTGTGGATATTTTATGTCTGTTTCTACACTTTTTTCTAATTTTATTGCAAACCAGACTTAAATATGCACATGGCTTACATAAAATTATTTGAAATTAGGGGAAAAATAAATTATGCTTATTCTATACATTGCTTGCTTCATGGTTTTTTGCAATCGTTGGTAATAAAGTATACAATACTACTTGAATATTGAATAATAAATGATACCGTGCTAGAATGAATAATAATAAACAGATTGAAGTAGTAAAATGTCAACAAGAACTCAAAATGTAATATGAAAAGTTTATATCTTAACATTAAAAGTTATTACTTTACTGCACATTAAATTAACATATTAATTTCAAAGTTCTGGAAACTTGGCAGGATTGCGTGTTTTCCCATATTAGGGTTTCACGGCCATGTTCTTAAAGGGTTCCATTTATGGAATAAATATGTATGAAATAAACAATAGTGGTATAGTTCCTGGATTTTGATAAACTTATGTAGCTCTAGCTACAAATTCTTTTGCGATCATTTACTTATTCACTTACTCGCAGAGAAAACTGAAAACAATGAGAGCAAACCGCAGTGGGATGTCATACGTTGAATGACAACACGTTCTTTCTACAGCATAAGAACTAATTGTATTTGTTATTTGTCTTCATTAATTTATAATTGATATCTTGTCAAACTATAAGCCTATTTATTGATTGTTATTGGCTTTTCAAAATGAAAACGTACTTATTTGACAAGAAAATGTAGGTTTTGCATTTCTGAAACTGCTCTTTTGTCTGAAGGAAATTGAAAAATCGTGAGTTTTTCAGTTCGGTGAATCATACTACGAATAAAATTTGAGAGTTGTAAGTACTCTGTCTCTAAAGTATGCGTGGTGCATATCCTGGCTGTCTGAATGTAACAAGCTACACGTAAATTTATAATAATTTGCTGTAATGCTGAAAGGACGTCCAGAATTCGCGAACAAATAAATTTTTTTTTTCATATTTGGAGCAGCTTTATTGTTTTAATTGGTATGTTTGTCATTTCTACTGACAGGTGTCCGACTTTTCGTTCTGTCTAAATACTATTTTCACTTCGTTTGAAGATAGTTTAATTTTGTGTTCGATTATCTTCTCTCTCCTATGTTCTGGTGTTAAATGCTGTAATATTAAAGTAACAGTCGTGCAAACATGTCAAAAGAAAATGGAATGTGAATAATCATTTTGTATTAAAGTGAAATAGATTAATAGTCATTTTTCTTTAGAAATGGGACCTAGCTTCTCCAGAATACCAACCCTTGAAATGTTGTTTCCAAATAATTTTGCGATTAAAATATCCCTATATGTTAGAATCTTTTGACAGTAAAATATTTTGGATCGAGGGGTACATGTGGTCATTGTTATCTAGAGCAAAAACTACCAACAATTGTCCCATTTTTGGCCAAAATCATGGGATTTTCCCGGAATTTATGTGATTATGATGTCACAGTGATGCCATCAGTGATGTCATTGGTCAAAATACATTAGTAATGTATTAGCGAGGCATATGCTAATATTTTCCGACAAGGATTATGAAAAAAATATACAATCGAAATTTCATGAAATTATAGGGCCAATATTGGCCCTTCGTGAACCTTTCCCTTTGAACAATTAGTATTTATTGCAGATTTCTTCTTTTTTAATTAAAAATATCAGTTTGGAGATTAAAGTGTGGTTAAAATTAAAACCTCACGCAGAAGACTGTGTAGTCTTGGGAGTTAAATTTATAACAAGATTTGATTAGAGTAATTTAGACCAGTTCCAAATTTAAATCATCTCATGACCCACTGGAACAATTTCAATCTAACTTGGGAGGGAAAAGTCTTTCAGATTGTTGTAACACCAGTTGATCTATTTTAGGCCCAAGAAAAAACTCTGATAATTTTTCTTTATCTGACATTGTTTATTTCGTTCGTTTTTTTTAACGTTTTCATACATGTATTCTAGTAGGAAACTTTTCATTGACACTTGACTGTATATTACATGCTTATATCGATTAACACATGGCCTTGACTATATTTTAATCGTCGATCCATATCGGTCAGTGTTTTATTTTTATGGTGTTGCAGAAAAAAAATCTATGGTAGTTATGGCTTGTAGCGATTGAATTATGTTTCAACAATATACTTTCATAAAAATTATTCAGGAACGAAAAAGTAGCACATGGCATGAAATGTTACATGGCTGCTACGAAATATTTGTTTTTGAAAATTGGTATTCGTATAGGTTAAAGTTTAAATGTGGTAACATCGTATGCAATATAGACGAGTCTTGAAAATGACAAGGTACTGTACAATATTGTATGTACTTTTATATCCAATATCTAAGTTTGAAATTTTTTTTTCATTTTCAATTCGTAGTGTTTTTAATATTTTATTATTTCAAATTTATCCTCTGATACAAAACAAAAGATATTTTAATTGAAATGAAATTTCCGTAACTGTTAATATTTTTGAAATTTTGACATTGATGTACACGAGCTCTCTCTAAATAGCATTCGGAAGTATAAATTGCGCATGATGATTTAATACTGTCACCTCTCAGGGCAAGTTTGAACTCAACGTGTTTTCATAATTTTGCAAATTTGTAGAAATTAGATGCATATATGGTGCTGGGAATGTAATGAATGCTATTCTGTAAAAAGACGTATCGTTATCTAGGAAGATAGTGTGACAAAATGGGGTTGGTTGGAGGGTGAGCGACTCCCTCCCCCCAACGAATGGATGATTTTTGATAATTTTTCTGCAAATAATTTGACCTACAAAACCGGAAGTAAAATTTAACGTCTTTATTTTCCAATTAGATGCCACATGGTCTGTATACCGGCTAATCCGAAATATATCGGACAATGCATGTTTTACAGGAGAGGCTAAAGAAGCAAGTCAAGTCAAAAATGCTTTTTCTACTGTTTTCGCCAAAATGACCTCCTAGCTTCTCCAGTGCAGAAACATTTCGACCCATCAATGGTTTTTGGGTTTTGTAAACTATTTGCAGTTGCAGTAAAGCAAATATATAGGATTTTGTTTGGTTTTCTTAATTATTTGCTGTAGCAGTAAAGCTAGCAGATGGGATCTTCAGCTCTGGCGTTCATGTATCAAAAGTCTTTTCACGTCCATCAAAATGAAGGCTTTTTTTCCATTTTTCCAAAGTTTACTTTTTAACAAGGAGAAAACACCGCGAAAGCTTTTAAACAGTTTTAAAACAGAAATACAGATGAAAATTTGACACTCCACGGAACTGACTTTTTCCCGGACATTCCCACTTAAATATGACGGGTGTCGGTTTTTGTGGAGGTTCATATTGTAAGTGCTTTGATTTTTGCGTCGTCTTGTTCATGTTTTCTTTTTCTTCTGTTTTCTTTTTTCTTCATTTTTTTATTGTCTCCTTGTCATTTTCGTAGTTTTTCCGTTTCTGTCTTCCCGATCAATTTTGCCTTGTCTACGGATTCTGCCTTTCTGAACTTGCTCCTTCGATATTATATTGCCGATATTTTAAATCCAAATAGTGAAGGTATGGTACACTTTTGTTTTAACTAAATTATTACTATATTTCATGTTCACAAGAAAATGGATGTTAAAATTTGGTAACCACTACCTAAATAAATTGAGAAAGTAGATGGGTTAAATCGAATTTTTAAGCAAACGGAGTAACCTTTTTCAACTAGTAGTTTTGTTATTTGGTATTCATTATTGACATGTTTTTCATTTCTGAAAACATCGGGAAAAACAAAGCACCTGGCGAATTAATGAAACAGTTCAGTCGTCTTCAATTTCCAATCATTATGAGATGTTACAATCTATTTTTAATCAGAAGTATCATGATCTAATGGTTTCAATAAATTGGGTTAAGTTAGGTCAAGATGGCCTAATTTTGACAGATATTGACAGTATTCATAATTACAAACGTAATGATATGTCATAGCAAAATTTAGGTTAAAGGTCCATGATTGCTGGATAAAAAGATATCTGAAAATGGCGTTAAACCTGTTTAATAAATCGGTCAATATGTTTTTGATAACAGCGTTCATTCCCTTTGTACAGTTTCGATTTTCAAAAGAATTAACTAGATCGCTAAAATCTTATTTTAACATACACCAGCTCTCTTTTGTTAAGGTAAAAGGGACGTAAATAAGCGCCACACAGCGGTGATATAAGCGTCAATTAAGAGCAACACAAAAAATATTTACTAACGTTGTTAGCGTTGTTGGCGATAGCGCCATTGTCGAGTAAAACCGATTTTCGTCGTTTTTCTCAAGTTTGACCATTACTTTAACAACGTCCATCATATACGAATGTGATTGATTGATTGATCGTTATACCAATGTGAATTTCATATCAATCCAACGAAAATTTCAGTGAAAATAAGATATCGACTTTTTAGCGAAATGGTTGGATGGGGTTTTAAAAAGTGCCGATTTAACTAGATTTACGGAACTTCTCTAGCAAATTATACATGCATTCATTGTATTTTACTGACATAAATCCTCGATCTTTTAAGATCCATTTCTCCAAAGCTAAATCGGTTACTTACATTTTTCTTTCGAATGATTACTTGCCATATTCCAGAAATATGAAAAATAAAATCGTTGGAATAGCCATTTACTTACATGTACCTGTTACCTTTAAAGGGATCAGTAAAATAGGCCGCACATCAGTGCTATTTCGCCCTTTTTAATTAGATCTGGACTAGGAGACCGAGATGCATTGGAAACCAAGGACGAGACTAACAGTTGAGAGTACTACTGTTGCTTTGTCCTGCATTACTTTCATTAAATATTTCGGAATACTGGCAAAAGGGGGAAATATATAGAGACCTCTAGCCTTCCATCTCATCTGAAAACTATCCAACCTTTGAGCAAATAGATCTGGATGGCAGATAATATATCTCAGAAACTAATCATGGTGTGGCATGCAAGAGTTGTCTGCTTTCTGAATTGTCTTCGTTTCGAGATAGAAATCCCAAATTTCAGGCTCAGCATCGTCAACTCGAAAAGGCCAATTATCTGTATGTATTTACCACAGTCCTCTTGTCCATCTACAAATAAACATGGACCAACCTCGGATCCTGAGTGAAGATCCTGACCATAACAGCCACCTTTCAGATCCAGAACAATGATATATAATACATTCTCATGAGGTGTTGACAGACTTTATAACTTATTGGTTTCCCAAGCTGCTCCCCATCTCGGTTGATACGAAGGGATTTGATGTAGAATGTAATTTAAAAGGGTTGGAGCTGCTATCTGGAGTGCAGCAGTTATATAGCCTAGGATCTCTGTCAGCGTCCATACTTTAGCTACCTTTTTGCACCAGTAGCTGACATTTATGTCCAATTTTCTGAGTTGTCGCATGATGAAGTGAGATAGTCATTTTCATTGAGTTTATCCTTTCATTGAGATCTCCTGTGATGGCGTGCATATGAATTTCAGTTGAGTAGTAAGCAACACGAAAGAGTCAAGATATTCTATCAATTTGTTCACGAGTTGATTTGGAACACATAAATAACCATTCGCACCCCCAAACGACTGGTTTCATTAGTTTTATGAACGATTTGGGAACCTCAGCCTAGCCTGAAGCTCATTGCCTCAAACTCGTAAAGTCCGTTGTTCCAAGGAAATCTGAGGTATGTCTGCTGAGATATTTTAATACAGGGGTGAAATAAGCATTTTTCACATTTCATCTTATCATGTAATTGCCTGTTTTTATCATTGTTTTGAATGCTTAGATTCATTTTATTTTGAAATGTTCATATCTAGGAAACCCATTCTTTATCAGATCTATTACTGGATGATTTTTGGAAACTAAAATAAAACAGGGCAAAAAAAACTCAACTGGACAACCTGTTACCTCTATAACTATATTCCTAGTCAACATATCATGTGTTCTGTTTCTATCAGAGGTACCTCATTTGTTGATGCTGTCTGTTGTACAAAGTGTTAGCCCACAAACGATTTGTAGAATTACCTTTCTATTGTTTTTCCAGTTGTTCAAATAATACTGATGTCTCCCCTCTACAGAGAGGTTCATGTTCATTTCTTGGCTGAATTCCTGCTTTTTGTACTAACTCCAGACTGATTTCCAGTATGATAGGATCTACTACAAAATACTATGCTGAACTTTCAATTATTGCGTTTTTCACTTTCATTTTTAGAGAAGGTGATAAACTTACCTCTTTTAACTTTGTTGGAGACAGACTCCCTACCACGCCTTCTGTGAACAACAGTGTACCACAACTCCTTCCATCTTTTGGTGGAGTTCCTCCTGGAAAAAGCTGATCTTCATGCTCCTCTTTACTTAGGTTGAACCGAGCTCTTTTGAAATTTACCGTGACGAACTGCCCATTGTTGCTGCTTTACGCAGTGCCTTTATTATTTTTTTCAGAAAAACTTACCATGTGATCCACCAGCCAGTCTTTTTTCATTATTCTTAAGAAAAATGTTAGTTTTAGTCACATTTCAGACTATAAAGATGGTAAGTTGATGTAGGAAATGCCTCTGCTATAAATTTACATGTATTTGTATTTTCTACAAAATTCAGAAATCAGAACAGATTCAGCTCCTTACTTCAGACTTGCCCATACTGACATCATCTAGAACTTACCACAGTTTTCTTAGTGGTCCCAAAAAGGACCACTCTAACTTGGATTAGAGCACGATTTTTGTCATATGTTCCCATATGACCAATATTTCAGGGACGTAATCGTCAAAACTTAGTGTCCTAAGTTCATTGGACGGAACTTGATACAGGTCCATGCTTTTTTTTCCTTTAAAGTTTTGTCAGGGATAAACGAGCTTCTTTTATCACGATATGCCAGGGAATCACATGGCTATTATATTGAAGTGCCGTTATTTTCAATGTCTAAACGGAAACAAGATATGGAAAGCGAGGCGAAGAGTGTTTTATGTCGCACCTTATAAGTTATCGTACTGTCTCTGCCTTCAGTACTGACAACACCCACATTGAAACCATCCTAATACAAAGAACATACCTCATTTCCGGAAGAAGAGAGTGTCCCGTATATCGGATATCGGTGTCTGATTGACTTTCATTGTCTGTTCTCTTTTAACTGGTGGTCATTCTTCGATGCATTGGTTGGTCCATTAATAACCAATTCTAACGAAATTTAAAAACACAAGCGAGCATTTGCGCTACAGCATTTCTTCTGTTAGGCAGACATAGTTTGTTGCTCCCTACTTGAAACAGGTTGGTTCAAGCTGGATTGTTTAAAGAAGGTTTTCATGCGAAAATAGTTTAAAAACAGCTTAAAAGCGTAGCATTAGTATCTTAAAAAATGTCACTAAACACGTTTTAAAAAGTTAAAAAAAGCAGTTTGTTCATAGTGTGCACTAGATACATGTATTTCTTCTTCTGATTGTTATGCAATACATATATCGTCTCCCTTCCATGTTCCGCGTACACAGGAAATGGATATGTGAAAATCTATCGAATGTTTTGCACTTTCGTAACTTGGTCAATGCGATAACGAAATTCGTCAAATATTAAACGTTTTCTGCCTTGTTTTGTATCATCTACATTAATTTTCATTCCTAATAAAAACATTGAATACAGCCTTCCAAAATAGTTTTTACATGTGCATTGTCGCTAAAATCAGCAATAAAAAATACAAGTGAACTGGTGCTAAAATGGGTTATGATTTACACGCTAAAATGTCTACTAATAAATTTTAAAATTTCCCTAAAATGTCCTGATCCCATGATTTGCAATACACCATACCACTATGTATAGATATTTAATTTCGGATAGATACACTTTTGCATCGATCAATTTAAAACATTAATCAAAATTCACGATTTGGTAGAGAAGTAAAATTTTCCCTCGGTTTTTACCGTATTCATATATATTTAAAAAAATCAATACCACAAAGAAAATTGCGATACCTGACATTCCAATTTCAGGTACATAGTGTGTGTAGATAGTTACGGGGATTTATTGAATAAATCCACCTAATATAATAAGAAACTACAAGTATGCCAAAAGAGTGTGAAAGTCAACGTTAATATTACATAATATAAAACAGTGCAGTTCTTGCTGGAAAATCATAAAACGTCATATTAATTCTGTTGATATCCGCGTGCTTAAAACTACAATGATAGAATCACATTCAAAAAATCTTCTGCACGAGGAAAGGAATGGAAGAACTTCCACTAAATATGAGCACATTGTTATAATGTAACCAGAAATCACTAGGTAGACAACGCGCATGTCAACACATTCTAATTGCACGTCCTGCTTCATATAAAATGCCCATCTTGGATTGTAGGAGGACAAGAAGAAGTTACACTGGGGACAACAGACTGAAATAAAATCGTGTGAATGGGTAAATGACGAACTTTGTTCAATTCTAAATTTAGTAATTGTACAAGGTTGTCTGTTATAAATACGTTTTGTTTATCCAGACTGACAAAAAATTATGATCTACTTAATATCAGTTTCTAGTGTAATGTACATTACAAGTTCCTTCGTAAGAAATCTATGTGATCATCTAGTTTTAACTGGATGTATCTGGTTTAAATTCATGTAGGGTCTATTACATTGCACTAGCTTCCTCTAGATGTGACCAGTATTTTGGGTAAGTTGAGTGCTTTTTGTTGTAATATAATTAATTTTAGACAAAGACAAAAGTTACTTTTTAATTTCAGTAAAATTCTATAAAGCCAGAAAATATTTATATTGATAACTTTTTAGATGCTCTCTAAATCAAAATAATTTTACAAGTCAGTCGTTTTAACATCGTATCCAACTAAATTTTTGACGCAAAATATTGTGCGTTTTTCTGTGTACAAGTATCTTTTTATGCTATATATTCGATTCTCTGAAATTAAAATGCGTTCCGTTAACAGTCTTCATTCATTATTCTGGGCAACTTAGTTTCATTGTATATATATATTTTATGTTCAAAATAATATAATTTTAAATTATAAATGAATTTATATATAAAAAACTAATCTGAACATGAGCATTTTTATGATATTTGTGATGAGTATATAACTTTCACGTAACAAAGTACGATTCATGTGATCGGAGTCAGCAATGCATATCGGTAAGTCATTCTGTGTACCTATTAACATACTATAGTTCGTAAAAATATGAATAAATTATAAAAAATTTGAAACCATTTCTTATAATATGACAGCAATCTCTTTTCAGTCATGTTATATCATAAATTGAAATGACAGGAACTTACAACAATGATCATAACGTGAGAATGACATTTTTCTCCGCTTCCACACAATTAAGTGATATTTCTCACAGAACAACTTCAAATATGAAAAATATTTTTTTGTTGTATGATAAATGGGTTGTGTTGGTATTTACCTCAATTACACTGATGTGGCGGCTCAAGACAACTACAGATTTAATTCTTCTATTATTTCGAATAATATGAAGATTGTACTGCCCATATTGCTTTATTATATTAAACAATAACAAAACATTGAATCCGTATTCGTCCGAGTCTGAGATTCCCCTCTCCCAGTGGATAGAAAAAACTATGATATATAGCCATGAACTTAACTGTCCACAAAGTTAAAGCGAAAATAAAATAATAAAAAATGAATAATTCTGTTCTCAGTTTTTGTCAACAAAAACAACCTTCTCCGCTACATACACACAAAGACCTTCAACTCAGTATCGGACTTTATGTTTAGTAAGATAAAAACGTCCTAAAAGTTGTAACGAAATAAGATAAATGATCCTCATTAATTATAAAAGTAAACATTTATTAAACACATAGAAAGAGACTGACGATTCTTATTATAGATTGTGAGGTATTACCTTGCTCATACACAGATTCTTGTTTGATACCTTTGGATTGATTAACCGATACATAATATTGATGTTTTTCTACCGAGAGTAAATTAAGTACATCTCGTTGCTCTGAAAGTCATAGAATGCTAAATAAAATATTTGTCGCCAATGTAATGCGTCAGTTTCAAAGTTGCTGAAAGGCCGACCTTTTAATTATATTTTTCTCTCAGTCCAATCCATTTAATAATGGACTTTTGAAAGTTGCGTTATCTGACATGCGTAAGCGAAACTTCGTGAATGAACAACTAATCACATGATTTTCCCCATAACCTTGCGATTCTACTACACCACAATTTGAAAAATGGACCATTTATTCGATTAATTTTACATATGGTCAATTTTATAGTCCCGGTATTAATATAGACGAAAAATAAAACCGACAGCTTATGCACCTTCTAACGTATGAATTTGGTGGCATTTAATCAGTTAATAGACCCTTACCGTTTCCCAGTGATAGGATAGCGTTTCAAGGGCAAAATTTATTAATTAATAATGTCGAACTGATCAATATTGAACAGCTTTATTTTTCAAGAAAACTTTGCGCATACAAAATGACAATTCAAAGATTTGACTTGAAGTAAAGATAACAGTCACGACCCATATGATAGTCTTTATTTATAGAATATTTCCAAGTCTTTTCCTAAGGAACTATCCGATTGGTCCCGTATCCAAGTTGGGTTCCTCAACGTTATATTTGTTTGAACGGTGTTGTATATTATGGCGACCGAATTCATTAATGGTGGAGAAAGTCAGAGTGCATGGCGACACCCACCAACTTTCAAAAGAAACAGAGTTTATCCGGCACGTTTAACATTTTTTGTTAATATCGTATGTGTCTACTACAGTACTTTTATTGGGAGAGCAGGCGAGAGTACTCGGTGATAATCCCTGTGTGTTTAAAACCAGATTCTTTGAGCAAAATGTAAGGCTCGTGTCAGAAAATCGAACTTCGAACTCACAACTGCAGTATTTATACTTCAGTGATGTAAAGACATGAGCAACTATCTAGGCTATTAGACCAACGGGTCCTTCGGAGAACAGAAAAAATATAAGTATATTACGTAGCGCAGTGCTACATGTTTGAAAAATAATCTGCCACTTTCATGTTACGGAACAACTGTAATGGTCATTTCTCAAATCTGGTATCATCATTTGAGAAAGTATGATCTTACAATGCGGCGGATTTCTTTTAGTCAAACCGTGAGGCTTTATCCACTGGAATTACTTGTTCAATCACAGAGGCGGAAAAGTAATCAGTGGCAATTTGGGTCGTTCTTGATTGTTAAATGCGAGATTCACCAATGTTTTGACGCTCACGCTAGATGACAAATATCAGCAGTCCATAGCTGTACTGTTTATTAGAATATCATGTAAATTGTTTACTTATATGGTAAAGTACAGAACAGATTTCATTCATATTTAATTTTGTTCTAACGTTCGACCGTGTAAAAAATTTTTTATCAAGGTAGAACCAATCAGAGTTGGAAATATTGAAGTGTACCCAACATTCAGAAACACAGAAAGTACAAGAGAAAAAGTTACTGAATGAGGTGTAGATTTTATAATTCGCTTTCATAGGTCAATTTATCGTAGCATATATAGTAGAAATTGTATTTTAGTTTGAATGGAAGATATATTTTTAATCATTGCTTGAATAGTTGCTTTTCGGCGAAAGCAAAGGCAAAAAGAACATATATATCCAGTATATTGACTTTTGGGGGGACAGCAAAATGTGGAGCTGGTCATCCCTGTATTTCCTGTTTGGGAGGGAGAAATTATACTACATAACTCCACTTAACCTAAGAAAATATATGTAATATCTTTTCGTTATAACAGATGCATATTTTGATAAAATATTAATGTCTATTGATAATTAAATGTAAAACTATAGACACTGAATATATATATATATAATTTAGACACTCCACCTTTACAACGGGGGCGCCTACTAACAGAGTAGTAGTGGCGTAGTTGCGCGTCTAAAGTGAAACATTACAACATATTTACAAAAACATATATTACAAAACAAAGTAATAACATTTACTCTAAGTGCATGTTTACAATTATACAACGAACACATCCGTATGAAAAACTTATTAGTAAAAATAGCACAAATACATTATACGTACGTAAAATTTTAAATATCACACTACAAACACCATATTAATGAAAAATACATAGAGAATATAAAGTAAGAGTATATAAAAACCATAAAGATATCAATTCCGACTATCTTATCTTAAGTTAAAACATTCATTAATATACATCATACCATAATCATCATAAAATGAACCTATATCTGAATTAAAAAGATAGCCAGTGTCACCAAATAAAACTGTATTTTGGCACAAGGCGCTAGTTCCATAAAATTTATATTAAAACTATGCCTGTAAGAATAAAAAAAAAAGAGTTTGGGATCTTCACTTTGCCCTGAGTTACATAATAAACAACAATCAATGTCTGCCATATTCATTCGGCATAAATATTTCAGTAGGGGAATAGTTTTAGTTCTTCCTGAAAGTTTTAGCCTGGAGGCACGAAAATTCTTCCCATTAAAACACTTTGGCCTTCCCATCTGGACATAGCACTGCTGATAAAAGTCTTAACTTCTTTTGGAAAAAAAAAACATCAAGCAGCAGTTTTTCTCCAATACGAGAGCCAAACAAAGTATTAAAATTATTAAGGTGCAAACTGTTAGGGACGATTTCATCTATATTCTATAGTTTTGACTTTGGTAATTCTAGAACGATTCATTTATAAGTAGCATTTCATTATAAACATGCTTACATAATCGACAATAAATTATTTCAATGTTTAAATTGATTTTTTACATTTAGACAGGATTAGCGCGATATTGGTTATATTTTGATCAATCTCCTGTCTGATATAGCTGCATTACCGTTTGAACATTAAAGGTAAAAAAAAGATTGTTAAATAAAAAGAAAAAAATACTGTTTAATACAAATAATAAAATTTGACTATGTGGTTAAAATACTTCGGATACAAACTTTCAATTAACGTTTTTACAGCTTATTACTATAAACGGAAATTTCCAGTTATCCCAGACATATAAAGTGAATAGAACACCTTCCGTCCTTAAAAATGTGGAGAATTAAAGTGAAGTCAGGTTTGTTTTATCTGCAGTTCATCGGTTTTATTGTCACCTAGATAATCGTTAGTAAGAAAAATGATGGTAAATGTCTTATTCTGTTACACTTGTATGCTGCAGATTCGGGTTTGGCTTATTTGTGTAGATTTGTATAACTTACGTTTCATTATCTTGTACACATTGATTGCCTTTTCACTAAATTTCTTCTTATCATATATCAAACTCATACATAATAATGAGAAATTGTACTTTTTACAGATTTGTTAGATAATTATGGGGAATTATTGAAGCATGTCGAATATTTCGGTGTACTCCAGGTGGTTTGAGGGCCATACCCAACCTACCCTTGTTAAGGCTTCTGTACAAATGTTTCGCAGTTTCATTATCACTTGTAAAATCTCCATTCGAACGACAGAAATTATTATGTAAGGAATTAGTTTAACTTACCTGTCTCGCAATGAGAACATTGAAAATTGCTTCACTTTCTCTTTCACACACTTGAAATAATCTTTCATTGAAATTTATGCTATAGAAAAAATTATTCATTAACAGTTAAATTACGTCTTTATTTAAAGTTTGTATATACTTCTACGTACTTCTGTAATAATTATAACCCGATGGAGGTCTTTTCATAACTAATAATCAATACCAGACTATTGTAAGGACAATGGTCTTTATTTCTGTAGCTACAACGAAAAACATATTCAATAATCTTTGTATGTGAGAGCAGATTAAAATTTCTATTATCTACCGTCACAATAAATGGACCTTGGAATTCGACATTGTAACTTTGTTTTTGGTATGTCTCCAAAAGTTGCACATTTTGGAAAGAACGTCGATAGCTCTTGGATAAATAAAGGCCATTGGTAAGAATTGTCCAAAAATCATCATTGTTTAACTTGACCTAAATATTCACAAGATAAACTTGCATACCAAACCTAACTTTATTCTGACTTTTCTTTCTCGAGTTATCATCTGACAACCA
>JAOXYJ010424052.1:0-15126 GCA_028566555.1 Lithophaga nigra | reverse complement strand
GCTCTAGGTAGCGATGTAAAACTTGGTATAGATACATTTACAAGTAAAGTATAATAATAATAAACAAGTCTCTTTGATATAGAATATTTGGTTTTTTTGCTTGTTTGAAGATTGAAATCATGGAGTAAATGCGAAATAATCCTTAGCGCAACATAATGCTATGTCAGCTTTATATAAGTTTACTGTCACTTTAAGCCTGTATCTTAACTTCCAGATTTACTGGGGAGGAACAGCTATTCGGCTGACCACTGAAATCTCTTGAAAGGTTCTTGAGTCCGTCCCTGGAAACCTTAACACATGATGTTGGTCAAACTGGTCTATACCGCTATAAGGCTTGTGGTAATGGGTCAGTCCACCTGGTCCTCTATACCCCAAAAATGTGAAAAAGATTATGTGATTGACGATCCATTTAGAATTATTACACCTGATGTTTAGTGTTATGGTAATTCATAAGGAAGCACTAGATATCAGTAAAATCATTTATAGTCGATACGTATATAACTGAGACTATACAAATTATTTCCATTAATCTTCTTTATGATATGTCTGATTTCTTTTTCTTTTCCTGAAAACACTAACAATAAATCAAGCATACTTACAAAATGATTAAATGACAAACGGTTCATGACACTAATTCATTTGATCAAACAAGATAGGTAGTTGGACAGTAGCAAATTGTTCGATTTAACCATATCTACATACTCATACTTACGGTTCACTCAGTAAGAACTAAAGAAATTGATGTAATACTGCAACCACTAATAATAATGCATTAAAATAATCAAACTGGCGGTCAATTTAGTAAATACTACAGAAGTTAAAGCAATCATGCAAACCAGTCATTTTAATACATCATTAGACTCTTACAAATGTTAAACGCATTTTAACAAATTTTGGGTTATCAACGTCACTTTGAGGCCAAACACGGAGGAGAGCATAAATAAGCCAAATTTCACCGAATCGGGATCTCTGCTAGTGGACAGATTTGTCCCCGAGGATTCCACCAGTTCGGTAGCTTTTTAGCATGAATAACCGTGGTAAACTAGATCCCATACTGGACGACACGTCGCCCAGGATAAAAAGGTGTCACTCGAACGTTGTCAAGGACACAACAACTTCGAGAAAATAGGTCTCCCCAGGGTTTTATCAGTCTGGAATATCGGTATGCTACGATTCCTTGTACTTCACTATATTGCATATGGACTAATGTAGTTGCTGGTCAGTTTGGCCACTTTTTACATAATTTAAAATTGATTTGAAATACATTCAGTAAGTATCGGCAACAGAATACCGAATGAACAAGTTCAGAAAGGCAGAATACGTAGACAAGGCAAAATTGGGAAGAAAGAAACGGAAAAATACGAAAATGACAAGAAGACAATATAAAACTGAAGAAACAGTAAAATATGATAAATCTGCAGTGACAATGCGCATCTGTGTTCAAATAACCATCATGAAGCTGCATCTTTTTCTTTAATAACGACTTATTTTCATTGGAAATTTTATGATTAAGTTTATACCAATTTAATTACGTTGAAAGTACAAATTACATATCGCCATCGCGTAAACTCTTCCAGGTAAACGTCTAAGCGAATATGAATAAGTTCTTGCTATACTTCTAGAGTACAAAGAACACAGAAACAACATTTCGTCTATTTCAAGGCAATGTGTGTACATAATGTGATGATTCAAAACCAACAAAATAGGAATAATTTTTCCTGAGATTTTTTTCTTCGCCCTATTAATAGTACTAAACCTGTATCAATTACACATATTTTGTGTAACTGGACGGACCTCTAACACGCTGCATATTTAATAATCATGTTTGTTAACAATTACATGAACTGTGATCTAATAAATCCAGGTATGTGTTTATGTTTGATTCAAAGTTTGACGGTTTTTCTTCACTTATCTGTGAGTCTAATGCATTGTCTGATATTTTCAGAACAATCTCATCGTTTTTTATTGCTTCGGTCGGCAGATAGCCGTTTGTATTTGAATCACTTGAAACTAGAGAAACCCCATTACTATTAGATGAATCCGATGAGATAGAATGACTGAATAATGGTATTTCTGATATTTGACTACTCATACTGTAACTTGAAGGACTGCTGCTACTTGACATTGCTTTACGACGTTCTTCAACATCCTTTCTCTTTGGCAGTGACAACACAAGCTTCTTCCAAAATTTCTGTATTTTAGCACTTTCTTCGTCTGCCGGCCACTCTAGATATGTCACAGAATTTATTATTTGTTCCAAATTAGGATCCATCTCACTTCGAACTGGAGATATGTCTTCAAGTACCAAAGGAATAATTCTGTGTCTCCTTTTTAACATTTCCGTTTGAGCCATTTGATATTCAAACTTAGTGAATTCGCTCTGCACATATCTAGGTGTCAGCAGCACTATTGTTCGTCTGCTGCCTTGTACTGCACGTATTATATTGTTGGCAATAGCTGAAAAATATCAGATAAAGTTTTGATCGTGAAAAAATTAGTCAAATTCTACTTGTACAATTTTCCGTTTCTTCATAGTTGTAACGGAGTATAGCACTTATAACGTTATGCGAGTTAATAAAATATTCATATTGAACTTTGACTTCTCCTAAACCACAAAAGAGAATTCAGTCAAACTTACACAAGTTGTTCATTACGTACTGATAATGTGCATTAGCTACAAAATAAATGTTCTGAATGAACAGCCATTTTGAAGTGGTCATAATGGGCCTTTAAAAGGGGTTGGGGAGTGACTTCTGCTATCCAAAGATAATTCAATCAAACTTATACAGATTGTTTATTAAGCACTGCTGATAGCTTTTTTTTTTGTTTTACTGTAATGTTAAATTTCTGAATAAACCTACCCATTTCGAAAATTAATTTTCTGCAAGACTTCAACATTTTGAAGTGGTCATAATGGACTTTGAAAGGGGTAGATTTTTGCTATCCACAACTCCTCCTAGACCATAAAAGGGAATACAATCAAACTTCCACAAGTTGTTCATTAGATACTGCAAATATGCACTAGCACTTTAGTAGATTCTTTAGTAGGAACCTCAGATATGCATTTGTTATTTTTGTTTTGCCGTAAATGAAATTCTGAATCAGACAATATGGATTTCTGAAATGGCATTGACATCTGCTATCTACAACTCCTCTGCAACTGCTCTCCACAGCTGCCAAGACAGGCTCTTTGTCTTGAAGTGATTTACTACACTTCTAATTTCATGTTTTGATTTCAAAAAACTTTTGAGAAAATAGATATTTGAAATGAAAGGCACAGACGACACATGTTTTCCATGGAAGACTCAATACAAAGTTGTCAAAATGAACTACAATTTGATGATGAACAAGTTATAATAACTTACAAGTCATTGTACATAATCATATCAATATTGAACATAATACTGTGATACAAACCCCATATTTATACATAATATCAAACAAGTTTGATAGTATATGTAAGACTCCAACCCATGTTCGATCTCAAATCGACGTTCATTTTTCAAATCAAATTCCGATTGAACGTCCTCATAGCCTTTCTTGAGAAACGGCCATCAATTTGAGAAGAGACAAAAACGGCCGTAAAAATTGCCATCGATGTGTGAAAACAGAAAAAGACTGAATTACAACATTGTAACGTCAAATGGGACTTGGATTTGAGAAAAGGACGTCGATTTGAGACCGGACATCGATTTAGACAACACAACACGACAATACGACCATGAGACATCACGACAGCACGACAATACGACAACACGACAGCACGACAAACGTAAGGAGAAATCACGACAAATAAAAGCGAAAACACGGCAAGGTTTCCTTGTCGTGTTGTCGTGTTTTTGCGTTTTGTTTGTCGTGCTTTCGCCTTTCTTTTGTCGCGTTGTCGCGCTGTCGTGCTGTCGCGTTTTCTTTGTCGTGTTGTCATATTGTCGTGTTCTCTTTTGCCGTGTTGTCGTGTTGTCGCCTTGTAAAAAAGGTAACACGAAAAGGCGAAAACCCGGAAACACGACAATGGCCACATCCGGCCACCATAGTAGTAATTCACAGTCACAGATACCAATTGCATTCCGTACGAAGCGCTTTTCTGGATTAACCTTCATCGGGTATCTCATGACCAAAGATTTGGAAAGCCAAAAAATATCAAAACATTTGGAAGCACAAAAGTAAAAACGGGCCTAAAGAGAATAGCCTAAATCTGGGTAAGGTCAACTTTGCCTGAGGAAGTTGATATGGGAGGCAATGATATGGACAATCATAATAATATTTCTATCATATTGGTATAACAGTCATAAGGAATATAGGAGCATTATAAGGTGATTAAAGTATTTTTGAAAATAGAGAGAGTGTGTGCGAGATTTATCGTGCTGTAGAGATGTAAGAATATATGTAATTACACTTTTCAAATCATACTTACTGTCTCCTGGTATAAAGTCCCTGAAGTGAAGACATAACTTAAAACCCATTTCTACTTCAAGTTTTGAATACAGCTGCTTTAGAACAAATGATTCGTCCTTCTCGTCACATTTATATGATACAAAAGCATCCCATTCTCTTTCATCTGAAGTTTTAAATGTAAAAATACGTTATTCTCTTCTTTTTATAAGAAATATAGATTACTTGTATCGATCAAAAGAACAAAATAGTTTTACAATCTTGTTGCAACTCGTACGATTTAGTTAATTTAATCTTCCGCCACTATTTGTGAGTTTTTAGACAATCATGGCGACCAGTTTTATTTATGGAGGAAGCCAAAGTATGAAGGAAGAACAGTTGGACAAATAGCAAGTACATATTATCACTTAAATGCATTTATATTTTGTTTTGATTATAAGTCAGGTAGGAGCTGAAAGCCTTGACTATTACCACATTATGTCACTTATAATAGGTATAGTATAATACACTTTGACCCAAATGTTTGTCTTTTATTAATCGTATCATTATTCTGATTGAGTATAATTGTCATTTAATATAGCTTCCTTGTATTGTACATTTGTATATAACATTTATTAATATTATAAATACTTCTAGTTTACTGCATTATCTAGCTCGTTCATAAGGAATTAACATTTATTAACTGCTTGATGACGATTTCCGCATTCTAAAACATATACCATCGAATCAGGTACAAATGAGATTTCAAAACAAAAACTGCCAAACAGTTATGTTGTGTGATGTTGAACAGTTTCCTTATTGCAAAGAGGTGCTTTTAACATTTTCATCCAGATAATTGTCATATCTTTTTATAATCATGTTAGTTTACACCTACCATTGTCTTCGTATCTTTGGAAATAGTGAACAATTTTCATGATGAGTATGACTCTGTTTCTCCACATCCAGTAAGGAAGAACAACCAGAGCTAGGATGAGAATGACGATTAAACCAAGACACACTCCAACAACCCACCAGTACCAGGTTTTTTCTTCCAGTTCTATACAATTGAAAGTGTTTCATTCCTTAACAATTGCTATATATTTCAAATTTGTTCTTATAATGCTGAGAAAGATTTAAATACTTATGAACCCCTTGTGAGGCAGTTATTGTTTGTAACTTTCAAACAAAATATATGGTCAAGGACTTAATGTTGAACCCCTTTTGAGGATTTCTGTTGTTTGGAACTTCCAAACATGTCGTCAATAATCCCGGTCAATAACTCAATTTGATTATTTATACGAGGTTTCATAGCTCTTCATACTACCGCCTTCAATCACACTGGTACTAAAAATTTTCGCCTTCAAGATTTCTCATCCACCAAAACGAGAACCGCATGATTCATAACCGAAACCCCTATTTAAAGCATCTTTTTGTTTAGCATTTTTTTGACACTGTAATGTCAGATAATTGTGTTATCATATACATTTGACATAAGGTGAAGAATGTTGCAAAAACAAGTTTATATATTACTGGAGGTACTTTTGTAAACTAAAAGATTTTAATTTTTGTAAACTTGTTCTATCTGTCTATCCTCATTCATGTGGTTTATCATGTTCGTTAAATTGAAATAAATATATACATGAACAAATTTATGATAGAAATTCATGAGTCATACTGGATCCCCTCCAGATATGTAATGAATTATATGTAGAAATTGTGTATCAATGTACAAGCTTCTTTAATACAAACATTAATGTATAGTATTGTAACGAGTGATTCACAATATATGACCCCAACCTCGATGCAGACACTGTTTAATACTTTTTTACTTGAGAAGTGAAACAAGTTAAATGTATTAATGGGATACAGGATATCTAAAAAACAGATAATCTTACCTTTTGGAACAATTTTCTTATCACAAAATTCCCCTTCATAGTCAAAATTACAGTTGCAATATTCAGTTTGATTAATATCTATTCTACAGCGACCATAAACACATGGTTTGCAGCATGTTTTTTCACACATATCTCCATCAGCTCCAGGGTCACAGACGCATTTAAACTGTTTTCCGTTTCCGTCTTTCGTGGGTAATTCTTTACATTTCCCATTTATACAAGGGATCATGCAATGCCCAGAATCTGCAGTATAATTAGCTGAACACACATGTCCATCAGGAAATGTATCGTGTCTTTGTGCTATAGGGGTTGTTGAAGACGGTGTAGAAAATACCCCTGGAGTGTCTTGTATAGAAGAGGGTAGCGCTGAGGTCGTCGTGGCATTATTGCATATCACAGAATTATTATTCAGTACACAGCCATCAACACAGTGTGGACAGTGTAACGTTTCACAAAGATAACCAGTCCAATGTTCATCACATTCACACCAAAATGACAATGTAGCTATCTTACAATAACCATTTACACAAACGAAAAATGGCATACATGTTCTTTCTTCTATAGACCTTGTAGTTTTCTCAGCAGTATCTATCTCAGTAACGTGTATCTCTGAAGACATTGTAGAGAATATCACTGAATCTGGCTGTTGTGTCGACATTGCAGTTTGGGGCTCATTGTCTTGCTGTTCTATACAGGTAACGACATTGTCCACAACTTCACAGCTACTAGAACAATTTGACGGACAGTCCAACTGGTCGCATAAAGCTCCTTTCCAGTTGCTGTCACAGATACAACGGATTATTGTCGATTTGATTTCGCAATACCCATGAACACAGGTGTATTCAGCAAAACATTCCCGCTTGCTTAGGTCTCTTAGTGTTGTTGTAGGACCAATGGTAGATGTTACTTTTTCTTCCTTTATTACCGTTATTCCTTCTGAGTCGGAAGTGGTTATGTTACTGTTGGTGGTTTTAGGCACTAAACACACAATGGTATTATTCACGATATTGCAACCACTACTACAGTCTGGCGGACAGTCACACAAATATCCTGTCCAGTGTTCATCACAGACACATTTTGCATTATTTGAACAGTAACCATGCACACAGGTTAACATACCAAACAAACAAGTTCTTAACGAGAGCGGTCTCAGTGTCGTTGAAACCAATGGCTGCTCTGTCGAAACAACGTTTTGAACTGTTGTCTCATCTTCGGTGTTTAAGTTTAAAATTTTATTTTCACAATCCTGACCAGTAAACGACGACGGACAAATACAAGTTTTGGAACAGTCCGTTTCGTTTACTGTACAAGTACCTCCATTTTGACAATCATCGCTTTCACAAGGAACACATTTTCCATCACTATGAATAACAGAAAGTAAGATAGCAACAATAAACGGTAAAAACAAGTTCTTTTCCATTTTGTCAACTTTCTTATGCAGGTTTTAAACAGAAAAATATCACCATCGTCAAATACTCACAACTGAATAAATAGAGACTAAAGTTTCCGATCACATCACTATATTGAATAGATCATTAACATTCGTCATGGAACACCGCGTACAAAGCAATAATAAAAGTGTCATTAAATCGGAGTGACAGTTACAAGTATTCAATGAGAAAACATGTTTACAGGTCTTATTATTGTAGCTACCTGAATAATGGCCCATTTTATGTCCAGTGTGATTTTTATTTAAAATTGATGTTTCCTAATGAAGTCATTTTTGTGATTTTCACTTTTAATGTTTGTAAATCAAATTTCTTCCTTCTTTTAATTTCAATAAAAACAAACATTTGCAATTTTAAACCAAATTTACTGTACTGAACTTTCTGTTTATATGTATCAAACCGGAAATTTTCGTCTAATTATAGAATAGATAGCGGATTTATTGACAGAAGTGTATTGTCATTCCACTATTAGGTAGAAATAAATTTTAGGTAAACATTTTTATCAGTTCATTTTTAAAACGTAATACTCCATTGACATTGTGTTTTCACGTCCAACCTAAAATATCACTAATTAAATTGCATTAAAAGTGAAATAAAATTAGAATAAACGCCTTTTCCTAATTTCAAATACAATTTAACAAAAATATATAAGTAATATGTGTGAATAAAATAAAGCCATTAAGACTACCATGCAAAATGAAATACTCAAGAGAGAACATTTGTAAATTTTTGTTATTACATATATAGCATTTGTTCTTATCGTTACTGAACTTTTTGCTTAATCATCGCAGTAAAGACAGCCACAAAGGGTTTGAAAAACACCCAGTCGGAGCGTATCTTGTTGTCCCGTTTATATACATGTAATAGTGAGGAGAAGAAGTCAATCTTACAGGGCCTAGCTATTGATATGTACAGGTAAATGCTAGCAACTACTCTGAATCCTTCCACAGCAAGAAAATGTCCTTATTCTTTTCGTTCGTGCATTAATTGTAACCTAAAACTTCCATTTTCAGTTAGATTTCCCCCTATGATATCAAGCTTTAAAAATTAGGCGACCCCAAACATTAGCGTCCATATAGAGATGAGATAGTTCTCACTTTTAACTATTTTTCATGAATGTCAATTTTACTAATTATGAATCTCTATGAATACAGTATAATTTCAATTGAAACAAACGTTTCGTATTTTCTTGTCACATTTTAATTGACATTCCATTGTTATGTTACAGGTCATTTGACACTAATAGGTTAGGTTATTAAAACTTTACATTTCAAAATCTGATTCTAGTTTCAACTGACAAGTATTCTTTTGATGTTTCCGTATGATATTTCCTGATGTTTAAATATCATCAGTGATCTTTCTTATAGTTAATAGTTAATTCTTTCAAAAAGAGAAGTGAAATGTTATAACATCTTAAGGTCACAACATTAGGTATTAAAACGCTTTCTGTTAAATATCGGCAATAAAATACCGAAGGAACAATTCAGAAAGGCAGTTAATTGAACAAATAGTCAATAACCGATAAAAACATCAACGAATATGGTTTCCATGAAACGTAAAAAGGATTTCCGTGGTGGATCTACTTCATAAAAAACAAATATCCTGTTTGTCTACTTGTCTTGTCTCAGGCTCGTTTTCATTTTGTTTTTCTCTTCGTTTTATTTTTTTTACTGACTGTATGCTTGTCCCTTGCTGGCTTCTAGTAAATTATAAAATTGATGACTGTAGAATTTTCTATTTTAGGTAACAGTTGGTATAAATTTGTTTTCCTGCATAAATGCTTACGAATACCAAAGAGGCAATAAAAAATTGTACCAACAAGATGATTTCATGAAACGAATGCAGAAATTAAAAGCAAACGACCAATACTGTGATAATTCCGAAAATACAGAGCTCTGACAAAAGTACAATAATATTAAACAATTTTTAGTCTTTATATCGAATATAGAAATAATGAAGCAAAATTATTTTTACAAAATGCTTCAAGAACATACCTCACAGAAATATGGTAGAAATAGAGAATTAGAATTTTGCAAAAACGCATAATTATTTTAGGCATTTTTAGCCTGCCAGGTATTGATAAGACAACGGGGAATAAAATCAAGAGCATCATATGTCCTGCAATCATTTCTTGATCTGTGTGTACAGATATGACTAAAATAAAGTTAAAGTCAACCGTAAAGGAGGGGAAATGGTAGAATAGGTATATGAAAAAGACCACTCTAGTGAAAAGGACGGGTTTCGATAAGGCCGATTTTCGTCACACGGTAGAATCCTATTTTATATATCGGAAATAGATGACTTCTTAATGGGAGAAACAAATTTAGCTTTTTTGTCTTGACCACATCCTCATATTAATCACGTGATTAGCGATAAAAAAAAATGACGGTTTAAATGTTGAATAATATGATTTTCGATCTATGCATAATCGAACATGGTCGAAAATAAGAAAATATGGGTTTATACATTCATAGAAGAAGTCCATATTAATTTTTATGAGTTATTTTTCATTCAAAATGTAAAATTTAATGAAATATAAAGATTAGTTGAATATACGGTACGAAATATCTGCAAAGTAAAGATCACATGATATTTTCAAGCTAAAAATAAAATAAAAAAATAAAATAAATGCAACGTCCTAAAGGCATAAACTAATCTGTACCTTTAATCTAAAAAAAAAATAACATGAATTGTCCAAATGTATGGGTTTTTTCCAAAAATTCAAACTAACAGAAAAAATTTTCCTTGAAATAATGTATAAAGAACAAGATAACCACCTGAAACCTAAACGTTTCCAAGTAAAATATGGGTAAAAATAATTACTGTTAGATAAAATTACAATTTTTATGTGAAGAAAAAACTGACTGTAATATCAATGAGAAAAGGATTCTATTATAGGATAATTTGATATGCTCAATAATAAGAAAAACAAAAAGTAGTCGAAAAGATTTAAGATATTAAAAATATTGTCAAATAAAGGCCTCCCCAAACATAAATTAAAAATATTTTTTTACGAAAACAAGAGAATTAACTGTAAAGCATTACGTGATTAAAGTAGTTCTATTAGTTACTGAATTCGAGAAAAACGTCAAATGTTATGTAAGTTTGCAGATCAAAGAATTGTAAAAATTACACTGTTATGATTAAACGTGTTTAAGTCAATATTATTTAATGCTGACTCTATTGTGAGAAATTCAGAAATGTACGAGTTTAAAAACTATTGAAAAAATGCGTAAAATTTGAATATTAATTATTCCTTAACTATCGCCACCACCTCTAACCAAAAAAATTTTAATATGGTTTGTGTAAATATGTATATGTGTTAAGCAGGTGAAACAATTTTGGTTAGATAACGACTTTTTACTATGAAGAGTATGCTTCAAACAATTTTCTCCATAGACTCAATGTTATTTTCATTTCGAGTTATTTTCCCCTTGTAAAACATACCAAATTACCAACAAAAATATATCTTAATATATTCTTTTGAAAACTACATATATTAAGGTATCCAAGGGATACAGTTATATTTTATTATGTTGGATTTCATATTTTTCATTTCTTGTAGGCCGATTCGGGGCCTTATCGCAACCCGTCCTTTAATGAACTTCCGTTGAAAAAAAATCTTTCAACGTATTAACAATATTTCAATGAATGTGGCAATAATTATGCCCAGGTAAGCAGTACAGGCTAAGCTGATCCGCTGTTTTTAAATTTTGTATTTTATTGTACGTAATAACCAATATGCCGTGGTTATTGCCTGGCTTTCTAACCTTCTTGGCAAAATGATAGATATCGCCTTGTGTTGTGAAACAACAATAAAATTTAAGGAGAAGATCTGTTTCTTGTTTCATAACAAAGGACATTAAATGAAAGGTTTATTGAAATCACATAAAATTAGGCTTGAAGTAGTACAATTATTCAAAACATTCTCAGACAGTGACACTATTAAATGCTGTGAAACTTAGAACACCTCAATCACGAGGAAATATCTCACAGATTTCAGATCCCTTCAGTTAAATAAAGAAAATTTTGTAAAAGGAAATGTACACCAAAGAAAATCTACTACTAAAAACAAGAGTAAAATAAAGTATTGGAACGGCCTTTTGATCTTGAATTCGACAAAAAAGTCCTGAATGGTGTCTATAATTTTTAACATACGGTGGGAACATAACTGTTAGATAATGTTACACCTGATTCCAGATGTGAAGCAGTCAGCACATTACTATTTAATGGGTATAAAATGCCATAATTAATTTAAATGCTCTTTTGGTTTCCATTATTTGGTTTTGAACACCACGGACAGAACATTATTAATTCAAATGTGTTATATGATGAACTGTATTGAATTTTGGTATCGTGTAATGTATATTTATATAGACTATTTACAAGGTTTTTTTTTCATATTATATCCGATATCAACCCAAGACGTCCATATTAGTGTCACATATGCAGAAATGACGTGGAAATGAAAGACATAGAAAACACTTGTCTAATTGATTATTGCCATAACTTTTTGTTATTGGGCAACATTTATTGATTAGAGTCATTTTCATGTCTTCTTAATAATGAACTTTTTCCGACATTTTATTATTATTTATGTATCCAAACGTTCGTGACGTAAGCCCTTGACATAAATAGAATTACAGAAATCTAACAACATACAGAATATGGATATTTCTATGTAAAAGTCTGCCTGAAAACTAACGAAAAAATTAAATTAAACATTTACAGAAACAAACATGCTCTTATTCTTATTATTTTTATTTCGTACAACTAACATTAAAAACATATCTGGATGAATATTCCATGTACAGTTACATTAGATCGCCGTGCAACTACTTGGATAAATACTTTTTTCTCTCTTATACTTATTCATAGCTGTGAGTTCCACTGTACATAAGCATTGTGCAGTCGTTTTCCCCCACTATATATCTTGTTCAAAATGTTCTTTCAATACATCAGTGACATAATATACAATAAAATTCATCGTAGTACAAGTATGTCTCAGTTATTTAATACATTTTTGCATGCAAACGTATCATCACTGTCTTTCATGTTGCAAGTATTTCAGAACATGAATATATAGAAAGAACATTCATCAACACCAGAAATACATTTCAACCCTTTCTCTGTTGTTTTTTTTTAAAATGATTATGTACAGAGTTTCATCAGAAGAGTATTTCGTTAGGATGATATACGATATACAGAGAAATACTTTATTTGCTTCTTATACGTATTGTATGGATTAAGACGTATTTTAATTATAATCTGTGTGTACAAGATTGTTTAAAGGTTGAGATTAAAAGGTTATTATTTATGTATACGACATAAAGGTTGAAAAAATGTTGTGATTTAGAGATCAGTGCAAGGTAAGACAATTGGAACTCTTAGATCTGAACAGGGGTAAACTGTTGAAAATTGGTACTCTGTGTGAATGTAACACTCATAGATCTGAACAGGGGTAACCAATTAATAATTGGTACTCTGTGTTAAAGTAACACTCTTAGATCTGAACAGGGGTAAATTGTTGACAACTGGTTCGCTGTGTTAAAGTAACACTCTAAGATCTGAGCAGGGGTAAACCGTTAACAATTGGTACTCCGTGTAAATGTAACACTCTTAGATCTAAACAAGAGTAAAGTGTTGACAATTGGAACTCTGGTGAAAGTAACACTTTTAGATCTGAACAGAGGTAAACTGTTGACAATTGTTACTGTGTAAAAGTAACACCCTTAGATTTGAACAGGGGTAAACTGTTGACAATTGGTACTATGTGTAAATGTAACACTCTTATATCTGAACATTAGTAAACTGTTGACAATTGGTACTCTGTGTAAAAGTAATACTCTCAGATCTGAACAGGGGTGTAACTCTTTTAGATCTGAAAAGGGGTAAACTGTTGACAATTGGTACTCCGTGTAAATCAGTGTTGTCATTAAAAGCCGGCAACCGGAAAATATCGCCCCCTATTACGTATATTTTTCCGGCTATTAAAACTTCATCTTAAAAATAAAAGATCAAATTTGAGATTCAACATGAATATATTTTTAACTTTGATAAATTAATAACTATTTTTTTCCATAAATCGATTAACCTCTTAAAATGTTTCAAAGGAACCGCCATATTTTGACAGAAAAAATAAATAACACCACGTAATAGTAAAGTGTTGACTTTAGGTGGAATGTAAACTGTCCTCAGTGTTATTTATTTGATCAAAGGCGCGAAAAAAGTAGGCTTCTAATTCCAGAATAAATTAAATATATTCTGTAAAATTTTTCTTTAAAAAAAATGCTGAAATAGAAACAGGTACGGAATGGAGTACCGAACTCGTTTTTGATTTAGTCTTCAGTGAAGAAATTTTGCTTAACATTCGTATTAATTGCATCTATCTTTCCATTGTTACTATATGAAAAAGTTTATTTGAAGGATCTTAAGACTTGATAAAGAGCAAAACTGATTTTCTTGTTTAATAGTGGTTAAAAATGTCAGAAGTCATGATGATCGTAACTCGCACTTCATTGTCAAAACGGTTGCAAAACTACTTGCGTATTTTACATACGAACTAGACTTTTCAATTTAGTTAAGGGTCAGAAGGGCTCTACATATTATCTATAAATGCGTATTTTCTACCCCTAGTACGGCTACTGATGAAGATAACTTTTATGTCCTTACCCGAGGTACTTTCCAAGCCCAGGAACATTTTTTTTTTGGTCTCGCCTGCGACAAAAGTCGCGGAAACCGAGACAAAAGTATGCTTTTGACGGCGACGGCGACGGCGGCTTTAACTCTGCGCCACATTTTTCTGCTCGGGTCCATTTCTGAATAACTACATATCATACAGCTACTCTATTTGGTCCACACATTCATCAGGGGATGTATATGTCAGACTGACACATGTCACAGGACCTTGACCTCATTTTCACGGTCCACTGACTTTGTTAAATTTGCGCCACATTTTCTTGCTCAGGTCCATTTCTGAATAACCACATGTCATACAGCAACTATATTTGGTCCACGCATTCATCACTGCATGTACATGTCATGACCTTGAGCTCTATTTCACGGTCCACTGACTTTATTAAATTTGCGTCGCATTTTCTTGCTCAGGTCCATTTCTGAATAGCAACATGTCATACAGCAACTATATTTGGTCCACACATTCATCAGGTCATGTACATGTCAGTCTGACACGTCACATGACCTTGACATCATTTTCATGGTCCACTGACTTTATTAAATTTTTGTGCTCAGGTCCATTTCTGAATAACCACCCGTCATAAAGTTACTATATTTGGTCCACACATTCATCATGGGATGTACATGTCAGCCTGACAAATATCACATGGCCTTGACCTCATTTTCACAATCCACTCACTTTGTCACATTTTCATGCTCTGGTCCATTTCTCAGTA
>JAOXYJ010422948.1:0-15168 GCA_028566555.1 Lithophaga nigra | reverse complement strand
ATATGTAGATGTGCATGAAGGAAGATGGTTGCTGCTGGATAATTTTAAGGGGAGATAATTCAAGTTGTAGTTTCGACGTTGACATTTATCAGAGTAAAACCTCGTAAGCTCAACTCCTCCTAAAGCCCTGAATGGATTTAGATGAAACTTTACATGATGGTTAGGCACCATATATATAGATGTGCATGAAGAAATTTCAATGGTGCCAGATTCCTGAAATGGGAGATAATTCAACTTTACATTTTTACCAAAAAGGGGGCGGGGGTATCCCTTAGTGAGCTTTGCTCACAGTATTTCTTGTTTTTCGAGGGTTTTTCTGTCGACGGTAAATTTATGTTTTCGTAACATGTTGACGCGTTTATATGCTGTCTGTATTATCATTTCAATGTGTTTATTCCATGTCCCGTGATTTGTAAGTGAAAGTTCGTGGCGTTTATGATTTGTTACTTCACTGATAATCTTGTCATTCATATAAAGATTATTGTGAAGGAGTTTGTGTACTTTTTCTGGAAACTGTCATGGTTTCGATTTTTGGGGGAATTGAAAGAAACAAGCCATTTTGTAGACCAAGTATGAATTCTCTGCAAATCTGTGTTTAGTGTCTGAGCTAGTGTCGTTAGCAAATAATTTTATCGTCGATTTTATATCGTTTACAATATCGTTTATAGATATTATAAAAAGGAGGGGAACCAATATGAATCCTTGGGGAACACGCACTTTTATTTCACGCCACTGAGAACAAGAATTATTAATGACAACCCTTTGTTTTCTGTCTGATAGATAATTTTTAAACAAACAAGAAGTGGACCCTTGATACTCTTCGTATATAAATAGAAGAGATCGTTGTTGTCTGATACCGTCCGACCAAGGGCATTCAGGTGTCGGTGTAGGACATTAAACACTTCCTTAACTAAGTGTTGTGTGATTTCAGTCGATTCAGGTACAGTGACATGGGGTATATAAGGGCGTTTTTATAGACGGAGAAGAATCAGGAAGATATATAAGGCTGTTTTGTACACGGGGAAGAATCAGGAGGATATATAAGGGTGTTTTTGACAGACTGGGACTACGATAGTATGTCAATTTCGCGTTTTCTTTTCCGTTAACATTTAACAAGCAACAGTGTCTTATCTGGGTGTAAATAACCCATACACCCGAAAAGATGTAGAATGCCTCTTTAAATGTTGCTATCGTGCTCCATGGTATTCAAACCATGCAAGTATCTGACACCTTCACCTTAACGATACCGTATGATTTTCGCAATAGAAAACCTTTTGTGCACTGTCCATGCTGTTTCTCTGCAAAAATCAAGACCATAATAGACATTCACGTGTTTCTTTGATACAATTGCAAAACTGCGGAGACTATCGTAAGAATGGTCGCTATACATATATATATATCATCACCAAGCAGAGAATTTAAGTGTGAAATATTATCTCGCGTTTACTCGAAATAAAGCACTTTCAGTGTTACTCTGTGGAAAAGCGAATTCATCACTTCAACACATGCAAAACTTTGTCCCATACAAAAGAATAAGTGAAGACTACGTTATTCAACATGTTCAAAGTGGCTGTCTTCTCTAAGATGTTGAAGATTTATAAAATATAAATCTGTACATAGCTGAGAACTTTATGATATTCGATGGTATAAACGTTTCTGGATAGCTAGTTTTTTGCATTGTTCTGGCAGAACAATGTAACGCAACATTACCATATACGTGTTTTTCCCATGCAATTAAAGAACTCTTGACTCCACTTTTCCAAAGGTCGCTTCCTGCTCCTAGTTAATCATGTTAATGGTGCCGTGTAAATGATGTACGGTCAGGTAAATAAGGCCTTCAGCTTTACAATATGTAATCATATTTCCCGAACAAAATCTTTTCAGCATTCTCCTACCGGAAAGATCAAAGGAAAATTTTTGTACACGATTCAATTTTCAGATTACAACAGTAAAGATGCAGCTCTTTAGTTGTATAGAAGAAACACAGGTATCCTGATATTCCGTTCCCTTAGTCCTTTAGAATACAGCGGAGAAATTGTTTCGCGAAGAAATATATTTGACAAAGAGGTGTGTAGGTATATGGGTACATGAAAATAATTTGAAGTTTTCCAATATTTTAAATCAGTTGAAGATATTTACAGAGTAGGAGTCAGCAGGACCCATCTTCCAAATGCTCACTTCATACTGCAACGAAATGGAACGCAATAACTGAATACTTCCGCATAGCTCTGCACTTTAGGACTAGCATAGTATGCCAATTTCTCAATAGAAAACTATGAAATATAAATCCAGACATAGATGAGAACTTTATGAAATTCGATGGTATAAATGTTTCTGGATAGCTAAAAAGAGTTGGCGCATTGTTCTGATAGAACAGTGTAACGCAACATTACCATAAAAGTGTTTTTCTGATCAAATTGAAGAACTGTTGACTCCACCTTTCCAAAGGTCGCTTCCTGCTCCAAGATGATGGTAGCATATGTTTGTGATGTACCATCTCGTAACTACGGCCTTCAGCTTTACTATATTAAATGGTATTCCCCGGTCATAATGTTTTCCGCATTTTCCTACCAGAAAGATCAAATGAACATTTTTGTACACGATTCAATTTGACGCGCACAACAATATAGAATGCAGTTCTTCATTTGTATGGAAGAACGACAGGTCTGCTGATATTCCGTTTCTTTTGTTTCTTATAATACAGCAGAGAAAATATTTTTCTCGAAAAATTATATTTCATGAAGATTTGTGAGAACTTAATGATTTCGATGGTATAAACGTTTCTGGCAGAACAATGCAATGCAACATTGTCATATACGTGTTTTTGCAAAACAGTTGAAGATCTGTCAACTCTACTTTTCCAAAAGTCGTTTCCTGCTGTAAGTTAATTGTACCATCTCGTAACTACAGCCTTCAGCTTTACTATGTTAAATCAGATTCCCTGGTCATAATGTTTTCCGCATTTTCCTACCGGAAAGATCAAATGAACATTTTTGTACACGATTCAATTTGTCGCGTACAACAATATAGATGCAGTTCTTCATTTGTATGGAAGAACGAGAGGTATGCTGATATTCCTTTTGTCCTTTATTATACAGCGGAGAAAATATTTTTTCTAAAAAGAATTATATTTGATAAAGATTTGTGAGAACTTAATGATATTCGATGGTATAAATATTTCTGGATAGTTGGAGTTTGTGCATTGTTCTGGTAGAACAATGCAACGCAACATTGTCATGTACGTGGTTTTTCGATACAGTTGAAGATCTGTCAACTCTACTTTTCCAAAGGTCGTTTCCTGCTCCAGGTAATTATACCATGCAAATGATGTACCATCACATAACTAAGGCCTTCAGCTTTACTATATTAAATCAGATTCCCCACTCAAAACTTTTCCGCATTTTTCTACCAGAAAGATCAAATGAACATTTTTGTACATGATTCAATTTGACGCGCACAACAATATAGAATGATGGAGTTCTTCAGTTGTATGGAAGAACGACAGGTGTGCTGATATTCCTTTTCTTTTGTCCTTTATAATACAGCGGAAAAAAATATTTTTCTCAAAGAACTATATTTGATAAAGGTTTGTGAGAAGTTAATGATATGCGATGGTATAAACGTTTCTGGCAGAAAAATGCAACGCAACATTGTCATATACGTGTTTTTCCGATACAGTTGAAGATCTTTCCACACAACTTTTGCAAAGGTAGTTTTTTCCTCCAAGTTAATTGTACCATGTAAATGATGTACCATCACATAACTAAGGCCTTCAGCTTTACTATATAAAATCGCATTCCCCACTCAAAACTTTTCCGCATTTTCCTACCGGAAAGATCAAATGAGCGTTTTTGTACACGATTCAATTTGTCGCGTACAACAATATAGAATGATGCAGTTCTTCAGTTGTATGGAAGAACGACAGGTATGCTGATATTCCGTTAATTTTGTCCTTTATAATACAGCGGAGAAAATATTTTTTCTCATAGGATTATCTTTGATAAAGGTTTGTGGGAACTTAATGATATTCGATGGTATAAACATTTCTAGAAGTTGGAGTTTGTGCATTGTTTTGGCAGAACAATGCAACGCCACATTGTCATATACGTGTTTTTCCGATACAGTTGAAGATCTTTCCACTCAAGTTTTTCAATGATCGTTTTTTTGTTCCAAGTTAATTGTACCATGTAAATGATGTACAATCACATAACTAAGGCCTTCAGCTTTACTATATTAAATCACATTCCCCACTCAAAACTTTTCCGCATTTTCCTACCGGAAAGATCAAATGAACATTTCTGTACACGATTCAATTTTCAGATTACAAAAGTATAGATGCAGCTCTTCAGTTGTATGGAAGAAAAACAGGTATCCTGATATTCCGTTCCCTTAGTAATTTAGAATACAGCGGAGGAAATATTCTCGAAAAAATATATTTGACCAAGGCGTGTGTAGGTATATGGGTACATGAAAATAATTTGAAGACTTCCAATGCTTTAAATCAATTGAAGATATTTAGAGAGAAGGAGTCAGCAGGACCCATCTTCCAAATGCTCACTCCATACTTCTAGGAAATGGAACGCAATAACTGAATACTTCCGCGTAGCTCTGCACTTAAGGACTAGCATAGTATGTCAATTTCACAATAGAAAGCTATGAAATACAAATCTAGACATAGATGACAACTTTATGATATTCGATGGTATAAATGTTTCTGGATAGCTAAAAAAAGGCGCATTGTTCTGACAGAACAATGTAACGCAACATTATCATATACGTATTTTCCCGGTGCAATTGAAGAACTGTTGACTCCACTTTTCCAAAGGTCGCTTCCTGCTCCAAGATGATGGTAGCATATGTTTGTGATGTACCATCTCGTAACTACGGCCTTCAGCTTTACTATATTAAATGGTATTCCCCGGTCATAATGTTTTCCGCATTTTCCTACCAGAAAGATCAAATGAACATTTTTGTACACGATTCAATTTGACGCGCACAACAATATAGAATGCAGTTCTTCATTTGTATGGAAGAACGACAGGTCTGCTGATATTCCGTTTCTTTTGTTTCTTATAATACAGCAGAGAAAATATTTTTCTCGAAAAATTATATTTCATGAAGATTTGTGAGAACTTAATGATTTCGATGGTATAAACGTTTCTGGCAGAACAATGCAATGCAACATTGTCATATACGTGTTTTTGCAAAACAGTTGAAGATCTGTCAACTCTACTTTTCCAAAAGTCGTTTCCTGCTGTAAGTTAATTGTACCATCTCGTAACTACAGCCTTCAGCTTTACTATGTTAAATCAGATTCCCTGGTCATAATGTTTTCCGCATTTTCCTACCGGAAAGATCAAATGAACATTTTTGTACACGATTCAATTTGTCGCGTACAACAATATAGATGCAGTTCTTCATTTGTATGGAAGAACGAGAGGTATGCTGATATTCCTTTTGTCCTTTATTATACAGCGGAGAAAATATTTTTTCTAAAAAGAATTATATTTGATAAAGATTTGTGAGAACTTAATGATATTCGATGGTATAAATATTTCTGGATAGTTGGAGTTTGTGCATTGTTCTGGTAGAACAATGCAACGCAACATTGTCATGTACGTGGTTTTTCGATACAGTTGAAGATCTGTCAACTCTACTTTTCCAAAGGTCGTTTCCTGCTCCAGGTAATTATACCATGCAAATGATGTACCATCACATAACTAAGGCCTTCAGCTTTACTATATTAAATCAGATTCCCCACTCAAAACTTTTCCGCATTTTTCTACCAGAAAGATCAAATGAACATTTTTGTACATGATTCAATTTGACGCGCACAACAATATAGAATGATGGAGTTCTTCAGTTGTATGGAAGAACGACAGGTGTGCTGATATTCCTTTTCTTTTGTCCTTTATAATACAGCGGAAAAAAATATTTTTCTCAAAGAACTATATTTGATAAAGGTTTGTGAGAAGTTAATGATATGCGATGGTATAAACGTTTCTGGCAGAAAAATGCAACGCAACATTGTCATATACGTGTTTTTCCGATACAGTTGAAGATCTTTCCACACAACTTTTGCAAAGGTAGTTTTTTCCTCCAAGTTAATTGTACCATGTAAATGATGTACCATCACATAACTAAGGCCTTCAGCTTTACTATATAAAATCGCATTCCCCACTCAAAACTTTTCCGCATTTTCCTACCGGAAAGATCAAATGAGCGTTTTTGTACACGATTCAATTTGTCGCGTACAACAATATAGAATGATGCAGTTCTTCAGTTGTATGGAAGAACGACAGGTATGCTGATATTCCGTTAATTTTGTCCTTTATAATACAGCGGAGAAAATATTTTTTCTCATAGGATTATCTTTGATAAAGGTTTGTGGGAACTTAATGATATTCGATGGTATAAACATTTCTAGAAGTTGGAGTTTGTGCATTGTTTTGGCAGAACAATGCAACGCCACATTGTCATATACGTGTTTTTCCGATACAGTTGAAGATCTTTCCACTCAAGTTTTTCAATGATCGTTTTTTTGTTCCAAGTTAATTGTACCATGTAAATGATGTACAATCACATAACTAAGGCCTTCAGCTTTACTATATTAAATCACATTCCCCACTCAAAACTTTTCCGCATTTTCCTACCGGAAAGATCAAATGAACATTTCTGTACACAATTCAGTTTTCAGATTACAACAGTAAAGATGCAGCTCTTCAGTTGTATGGAAGAAACACAGGTATCCTGATATTCCGTTCCCTTAGTCCTTTAGAATACAGCGGAGGAAATATTTCTCGAAGAAATATATTTGACAAAGGTGTGTGTAGGTATATGGGTACATGAAAATAATTTGAAGATTTCCAATGCTTTAAATCAGTTGAAGATATTTAGAGAGAAGGAGTCAGCAGGACCCATCTTCCAAATGCTCACTCCAGACTTCAAGGAAATGGAATGCAATAACTAAATACTGCCGCGTAGCTCTGCACTTAAGGACTAGCATAGTATGTCAATTTCCCAATAGAAAGCTATGAAATATAAATCTAGACATAGATTTTATATTCGATGGTATAAATGTTTCTGGATAGCTAAAAGCGTTGACGCATTGTTCTGACAGAAAAATGTAATTCAACATTATCATATAGTTTACGTGTTTTTCTAATCCAATTGAAAAACGTTTGACTCCGCTTTTCCAAAGGTCGCTTCCGGCTCCCAGTTTATGGTACCCTTTTAAATGATGTACCATCACGTAAATAAGGCCTTCAGCTTTACTAAATTAAATCACATTTTCCGATGGAAATGTTTTCCGCATTTTCCTACCGGAAAGGTCATTTCTGTCCACGATTCAATTTGTTGCTTACGAAAATATAGATGCAGCTCTTCAGTTGTATGGAAGAAACACAAGTACGCTGATATTCCGTTCCCTCAGTCCTTTAGAACAGAGCTGAGAAAATTTAGTTCTCGAAGAATTATATCTGATAAAGGTTTGTGTAGGTACATGTATATAATTTGAAGATCAAATATTTTAGATCAGTTAAAGATATTTATAGAGAAATAGTCAGCAAGATTCACCTGGTCACTCCATACTTCGCGGCAATGGAACGCAATAATTCAATACTGCCACGTAGCTTTGCACTTTAGGACTACGATAGTATGTCAATTTATCAACAGAAAGCTTTCCCGCGTTTTCTTTCCCATTAACATATAACAAGCAACGGTTCCTTATGGGTGTTAATGACCCATACAACCGCATAGGTGTATAATGCCTCTTTAAATATTGCTATTATGCTCCATGGTATTCAAACCTTACAGGTATCTGGGACCTTCGGCTTTACGATACTGTATCATTTTCGCGATTGAAAACCTTTTGTGCACTGTTTAAGCAGTTTCTCTGCAAAAATTAAGACCATAATAGACATACCAGTATTTCTTTGATACAATTGCAAAACTGCGCAGACTATCGTAAGAATGGTCGCTATATATATCACCACAGGACAGAGAGTTAAACTGTTAGATCTTACTTCCCGTTATTTGAAATAAAGCTTTTTCCGTGTTACTCCGTCGGAAAGACAAACGGCATCACGTCAACACGTGCAAAAATTTTCCCATGCAAAAAAATAAGTGAAAACTACGTTATTCAACATTTTCAAAGTGGCTATCTTCTCTAAGATGTTGAAGACTTATAAAATATAAATCTGCACATAGCTAAGAACTTTATGATATTCGATGGTATGAACGTTTCTGGATAGTTATAAAGAATTTGCGCATTATTCTGGCAGAACAATGTAACGCAACATTATCATATACGGATTTTTCCGATACAATTGAAGAACTGCCGACTCCACTTTTCCAAAGGTCGTTTCCTGCTCCAAGTTAATGGTACCATGTAAATAATGTACCATCACGTAACTAAGGCCTTCAGCTTAACTATATTAAATCACATTCCCTGAACAAAATCTTTTCCGCATTCTCCTACCGTAAAGATCAAATGAATATTTTTCTACACGATTCAATTTGTCGCGTACAACAATACAGATACAGCTCTTCGGTTGTATAGAAGAAACATAAGGTTAGTATGCTATTATTCTGTTCCCTTAGTACTTTAGAATACAGCGGAAAATTTATTTTTCTCGAAGAGATATATTTGGCAAAGGTGTGTGAGACCTTAATGATATCCGATAGTAGAAACGTTTCTGGATAGCTTGGGTTTGTGCATTGTTCTGGCAGAAGAATGTAACTCAACATTGTCATAGACTTCTTTTTCCGATAAATTTGAAGACCCCACTTTTCCAAAGATCGTTTCCTGCTCTAAGTTAACTGTACCACGTAAATGATCTACCATCAGATAACTAAGGCCATCAGCTTTACCATATTAACTCAAATTCCCAAATCAAAATTTTTCCGCATTTTCCAACCGGAAATCACAGGAACATTTCCCTCCACTATTTAGTTTGTCGCTTACAACAGTATAGATGCAGCTCTTCAGTTGTATGAGAACTTTATGATATTCGATGGTATAAATATTTCTGGATAGCTAAAAAGAGTTGGCGCATTGTTCTGGCAGAAGAATGTAACGCAACATTATCATATACGTGTTTTTCCGACGCAATTGAAGACCTGCCAACTTCACTTTTCCAAAGGTCGCTTCCTGCTCCAAGTTAATTTACCATGTAAATGATGTACATCACGTACCTGCTGCCTTCCGCTTCATTATATTAAATCACATTCCCCGATCAATTTTTTTCCGCATTCTCCTACCGGAAAGATCAAATGAACATATCGTTCAATTTGCCGCTTACAACAATATAGATGCAGATGCAGTTTTTCGGTTGTATGGAAAAAAGACAGGTATGCTGATATTCCGTTCCCTATATACATGTATATAATTTGAAGATTTCAAATACTTTAGATCAGTTTAAGATATTTACAGAGACGGAGTCATCAGGACCCATCTTTCAAATATTCACTCCATACTTCACGGTAATAGAACGCAATAATTCAATACAGCCACATAGCTCTGAACTTTAGGACTAGCATATTGTGTCAGCTTCCCAATTAAAAGCTATAACGTATAAATCTGCACATAGGTGAGAACTTGGTATAAACGTTTCTGGATAGCTAGAAAGAGTTTGTGCATTGTAAGCCTGTCAGAACAATGTAACGTAAAATTATCATACACGTCTTTTTTCGATACTATTGAAGAACTGTCGACTCCACTTTTCCAAAGGTCGTTTTCTCCTCCAAGTTAAAGGTACAATGTAAATGATGTACCATCACATAACTAAGGCCTTCAGCTTTACTATATTAAATCATATTCTCCGATCAAAACATTTTCCGCATTTTCCTACCAGAAAAATCAAATAAACATTTCTGTACACGATTCAATTTGTAGCTTACAACAATATAGATGCAGCTCTTCAGTTGTATGGAAGAAACACAGGTGTGTTGATATTCGGTTTCCTTTGTCCTTTTGAACAGAGCGGAATTTTTTTTCTCAAAGAAATACATTTGACAATGGTATGTGCAGGTATATCAGTACATGAAAATAATTTGAAGATTTCCTATACTTTAAATCAGTTGAAGATATTTATATAGAAGCAGTCAGCAGGACCCATCTTCCAAATGGTCACTCCATATTTCAAGGAAATGGAACGCAATAACTGAATACTGCCGCGTAGCTCTGCACTTTAGGACTAGCATAGTATGTACAATACGCAATAGAAAGCTATAAAATATAAATCTGCGCAGATTTCATTTTCGTTATTGAAAGCCTTTTGTGCACTGTTCATGCTGTTTCTTTGCAAAAATCAAAAGCATAATAGACATACAGGTGTTCCGTTGATGCAATTGGAAAACTGCGGAGACTATCGTGAGAATGGTCGCTATATCTATATCATCACAAAGCAGAGAGTTTAAGTCTTAGATATTACGTCCCGTTTATTCAACATAAACCGTTTTCGGTGTTCTGTCGGAAAGATGAAACACATCACTTCAACACATGCGAAAATTTGCCGCCTACGAAAGAATAAGTGAAGACTACGATTTTCGACGTGTTCAAAGTGGCCATCTTCCCTAAGATGTTAGAGACCTATAAAATATAAATCTGCATATAGCTGAGAACTTTATGATATTCGATAGTATAAGTTTCTTGATAGCTAGAAACAGGATGTTCATTATAAGTCTGTCAGAACAATGTAACGCAAAAATATCATATACCTGTTTTTCTGGTACAATTGAAGAACTGCCCACTCCTCTTTTCCAAAGGTCGTTTCCCGCCCCAAGTTAATGATACCACGTAAATGATGTACTGTTACGTAACTAAGGCCTTAAGCTTTGCTTTATTAAATCACATTCCCCGTTCAAAATCTTTTCGGCATTTTCCTACCGGAAAGATCAAGCGGACATTTCTATAGACGATTCAGTTTGTCGCTTACAACGATATAGGTGTAGTTCTTCAGTTGTACGGAGGAAACACAGGTATGCTTATATTCCGTTCCCTTTGTCCTCTAGAAAAGTGCAGAAAAATATTGTTGTGCACAAAATAGATATACATTGCTAAACGTGTATGCAGGTACATGGGTACAATGCTTTATAATATCTATAGTATATAACTTGAAGACTTCAAACACTTTAGATCAGATTAAGATATTTATAGATGAGGAGTCCGATGGATCCATCTTCCAAATAGTACTCCGAGACTGATGTTGTTAGCATGCTGGATTTTTTTATCGACAATATATTTGTCGCATTTGGAGGACATGTTTAACAGACAGTTGGAATTCCTATGGGGACAAACTGTGCGCTGCTGTTGGCTGATCTGTTTCTGCATTCGTATGAATCAAAGTTCTTACAAGAACTATCACAAAGAAAAAAAGAAGAAATTAGCCCAGTCCTTTAATTTCAGCTGCCGTTATATAGATGATGTACTCTCTATTGATAATTCTAACTTAAATGACTACTTACATCTTATATACCCAAATGAGCTTGAAATTAAAGAGACCACGGAAATATCTACCTCTGTTTTATACCTTGATTTATATTTGTATATTGACAACGGACGATTGCAATCTAAGCTGAACGACAAACCCGATGATTTTGACATTCAAATTGTGAATTTTCTATTTGTTAGTAGTAATATACCTACGTCTCCAGCGTACGGTGTGTACACTTTACAGTTAATTCGCTACTCACGTGCATGTGATTTGTACAGTGACTGTCTAAACAGAGCGAAATTGCTATCACAGAAGCTACTTAGCCAGGGTTATATTCAGCCTTTGTTGATCAGGCATGGGGTAATCGTAATCAGATGTTATCGATTACATTTTATCAAGTAATCACACGCATCAGTAATCATACATTTTCTGATTACAAGTAATAGTAATTTAATCGATTCGATGAAAAATTGGGTGTAATCGTGATTAATTTTAGATTACTTTTTGATTACATTCTTTGGATTACTTTCTGATTATATGAATAAAGAATTCATCAAACTTGCTTATTTAAACTGTAAATGATCCTAATTAACTTGTTACCAGTACTCAGGTAAAGTTTGTTATACTGGGTATTATGGCTTTAGTAGTTCAAAAATAATTTCAAATAAATTCCTATCTAATGGTATATTATCCTAATAAAAGTGGATCTGGAAGGGGTCTTAGAGTGATCCGTGATTGGCCATTTTTTGGAAGCGTGATACGTGAAAAATAGAAAATAAAGACGTGAAAACGTGATTTTCAATGTAACATTATCTGTGAAATGCATGAAAAGGCATACATTTGTAAGCGTGAAGACAATCTCCTGTCCGGTTTTGCATACGAAAATGTTTAACAGCAAACAGACACGGCTAAAAAGAACAAAGGCATGATGTCTGATAAAGCAGCTAAATTAGTAGAACTTCCTAGCAATTCGTTACTTTACTGACAGGAAAATATTAACTTAACATACAAAGTTTTCTGACCGGCCAAGTCGAATATTTTCATGCTACCATGTACATTAAATTTTGTACTCCGACAATGGCACAACATGCATGAGAGTTCTACGAAACGGTTAAATAATCTCAGTCCAATTGGTCTTCCCCTTATTACACTCATAGCACTACTTTGCTGTACTAGACAATTAAAGCTATTCAGCTGTCAGAATTTCCAGTGTTTAGAAAACCAAAAGTAGGCCAAATGACGGATGAGACAGACATCGTGTGCTTGCTTGGGCTAAAAACATGGCAAATGTGTACGCCAAAAAACTGTGCGAAGTGACACTACAAAGGACAGAGTAGGGACTCGTTCAGTTTTTTTCATTTACAGTGGTGTTCCATAAAAATGTCCAGTAACGTCCTCTAAACGATAATTTTGATTTATGTGTCACTTTAAACATTAACAACAAAACAAGATGTGTAGAATCTTAAATGATCTCAACTGAAATACAATTTGTTGTACAATGTAATAGGGTCAAAACTAAAATACTGCTTGTTTATCATGTTAGCCTTCACGTACACACCCATAAAAAGTTCTTTTGTAATCGTTTCACGAAAAATATCCACTCTTTCAAAAGCAGCGGATCGCTGATTAAGTTAACTTGAGACGACGTTAACTTACAAACAAGTTAACTTTATCCTTGTACAGTTTGTAAAAAGCAGTCCGTATCTATAGTTAACTTGTTCGAATGTCCGATTTATTAATGCAAACTTACGTGTAAGTTAACTTAATATTAAGTCAGCATAAAGCAGACCAGACCGGGGACAAAGTTTGCTCATCAAGTTAACTAAGAAGTGTCTAAACCTGTCCAGGGAATTGTCTTAAGTTAACTTAAAGCGGTCATAATGTCCGGTAATCAAGTTAACTTAGTGTTCAGGTTATGTCTGCACCCATCTGTACTTCTCAGACCATAAAACCCAAATTTTAATGATATTTGCCCATATAATTTCAGTTTTATACTTTTGTGTAAGTGTTAATGTTGCTTACATATATTATCAACTATTGAAGTGTGACTTTAAGAATTAGTTTCTGCACTGAGGAAGTTTCTATGAATAAATTTTTAATGTCAAGAAAAAGGAAAAAGTCCAAACTCATGGAATGATTTAAAGAAATAATTGTCCAATATGCCATTTTGCACAGAAACACGCCCTAAAATAAATGCTTCCAGTGGCATTCTATGGTCTAAGAAGCATATTATATTTCTGACTGGGCAATTACTTATTTCTGACAACAGTTGACTTGGCTGTGAGTTTTTTGTTTAAATACTCTTGCTGGGCACATAGATACTTTGAAAAGAAAAAAGAATCGCACCAGCCAAGCAATCTGGTAAATATTAAACAGTCCAAAATGGTTGAGACGGAATTTCATATAACATATTGGTACGTAACAATATACAGGGGCTAAATGCCTTATGTATGCTTATGTAAAGATTGATTGTCCCATTTAGAGATCCGAATGGTTGTAAACTCCCTTAAGTCTCAAATTCATATAATATATTGGGACGTTCCAGTATAAAGTAGCAAAATCATTGATGCATTATTATATAAAGATCGATTGCACAATTTAGGTACCTGAATGCTTGCAAACTCCCTTGAGACCGAATTTCATATGACATTTTTGTACGTTCCAGGATAAAGTAGCAAAATGCCTGATGCATGATTAGGTAAAGATTGATTGCTCCAGTTAGGACCCGAATGGTTGAGACTTCCCTTGGGACTGAATTTCATATAAGATATTGGTGCGTAACAGTATAAAGGGGCTAAATGCCTTCTATGTATGATTATGTAAAGATTGATTGTCACATTTAGGGCCCGGAATGATTGCAAACTGTCTTGAGACTGAACGTCATACAACATATTGGTACGTGACAGTATAGAGGGGCTAAATGCCTTATATGTATGATTATGTAAGAGAGTGATTGTCCCATTTAGGGACCCGAATGATTGCGATCTCCCTTGAGACTGAATTTCATATAACATATTGGTACGTAACAATATAAAGGGGCTAAATACCTTATGTTTATTGCGTAATGATTGATTGTCCCATATGGTTGTGAACTCCCTTGATATTGAATTTCATATAACATTTTGGAATATAACAGTCTAAAAGGGCAAAATGCCTGATGTATATTTATATAAAGGCTGACTGCCTTATACAAAACTGAAATTTCATATTATTAACATATTGGTACGTCAAAGTAACAGTCTAAAGGGGCAAAATACCTTATGCATGATTACGTTAAGACTGGTTGAACAATTTAGGGATCAGAATAGTTTTGAACTCCCTTGGGATTGAATTTCATATAACAAATATAGATCAAGTGCGTGTTATTCATTGTTATTAGGGATAAATAATGAATGTCCGAATTTGTGTATTTTTTTCACATGGATAAACCGAAAAGTAAATATTAGATTAGCGCCTATCTCAATTATAATCAACAGTTATAAAATAATAATAACATGTTAATGTTTGTGGACTTCTTCCAAATTTGCGGTATTATTGTTATGCTGGATGTCATTGGCTGTATTTCCCTATAAAATCTCGTAGTTTATACGAACATGATGATATAGCCAAAAAATCGCTGAAAATGATGAAAGCAATAAACCAACAAAGAAAAAAAATAAATGAATATACAGTATATCGAAACAAATAAATTTCCATTTTTTGTCTGACGAATTCTCTTTCGCCAATAGAATTT
>JAOXYJ010421842.1:0-15196 GCA_028566555.1 Lithophaga nigra | reverse complement strand
AATATGGCTGCTCTACCATTTACAGTTACTGAGAAACTGAACTAATCACAAAACTTTGCTCAATTGTTGACGCCGCCGCCGCCGCCGCCGGAAAAGCAATGCCTATGTCTCGCCTTCTGCGACATTCGTCACAGGCGAGACAAAAACCATCAAAATTGGGTGAAAATTGAGCCCTCATATAAAACATACAAAAATGCTATTTTTCCCCCTTTTTGGTCCCTAATTCTGAAACTGCAGTGGCCAGAACCTCCATTATGAATCCCAATCTTCATTTTGTCTAAAGATCATTGACTGTCTACAGATGGACAACATGGCTGCCAACGCCAACAAATCCATACCATAATACGACTGCAAAAATTTGCGGTTGTATAAAAACTAAAAACTGATTTGAATTTTACCAGAACCAATATTTTGAGCACTTCTTGGTATCTGAATATCACATGGAATTTGTCTCTGCTCTTCATTTACAGGACTTTTCCCATCAGGATTTTCATCACTTGAAAATGAATGTCTGCTTTCAACTGGACATCCTACAAAATACATTTAAATTACCATGAAAGACAACTTATATAAAATAAAACACAGCAATATATATATATGTTTAATGTTATTCCCTACTCCTTGCTTTTGATGTGGCTACTTTACCATAAATAACATGTCTACCAGAAAGACACAACTATAATTTATTTGTAGTAATTTAATTTTATACTGTAATTACATCAACTAAAGACAACATAAATATGCAACTGGTGTAGAGATTTATATTTGAAAACAAGGACACTGGATTTATTCTGAACGTTCTAACATGAGGTGCTGTAAACGTCGTATGAAATTGATGACGTCACAATGCATTTTGTGTGCAAAAACATCATATTATTGGAAATGGTGTTGTCTGATGCAGTGTGAAATGAGGTCCATATCTGTATACTTCCCATATTAGAATGGAAATAGTTAATGTCAGATCATGGTTTGTGTATTTGATTTTACCATGGGTAGGCTTTATTTCCTAAATTTTCATGAAAATGGGGCCTACCTAAGGTGACATCTCCAACAAACCATATGCTGCCATACATTATTTCTTAATTCCACAGTAAATACTCAATAAACCATGACCAACGCTAAATGATGACATCACAATGTATGTTGTGCACAAAACATCATATTATTGGAAATGGCATTGTCTGATGCAATGTGAAATCAGGTCCATATTTGTATACTTTGCCATATTAGAATTGAAATAATTTATGTCAGACAATGGTTTGTGTATTCGACTTTACCATGGGTAGGCATTATTTTCTAAATTTTCATGAAAATTAGGCCTACCTATGGTAACATCTCCAACTAACCATGGGCTGCCATACATTATTTCTTAATTCTATGCTGGAGATCACTAAATTTCTTCAGAACATTTTAACATTTTTTTTAAAAAGTTATAGTCTAGCATATTATAAGAGGGATTTGATAGGTACAATTTATGAAGTAGCTGAACAAATGGTAAAAATCTCTTCTGAATCGTAAATCTTTAAAGATGTGATTATAAATTGATGGGTAGTTAGATACCAAGTGGTAAGTCTCATCATAAGTTAAGTTGCTGTATTTCTGGGATGTAGTTTATATCCATCAATTTTATACCCAAAATAAAATTAGTGTTCTAATTTAAATAATAAATTTATATAATCTTCTTAAATTTACTGGAGTTAACTGAATGTCAACTTAGTATCTCCTTGACTTTGAAACAATGATCCTTAAATGTATACTGGAACTTTCATAGTACTGGTAAACTTGTAAGAACTAGAGCTGTCTAGATAAAGATCATATACACTGATACAAACCACACTTAAGTGACAGACATACCTTTGATATCTCACTCTTTAAGAGTGGCTCATACTTTTTCATTATGGAAAAAACTCATATTTCAAAGAAAATTTAATGTCTCAATCCAAACATTTGTCAGATTCTTAACATTCTGTGTAAACTTTTAATTAGAAATCTCATTGCCACTTCTGAGGTATTACAGGTATCTTGGCAGATAAAATGAGGACTAATTAAATATTCATAACTTCAAGTGGGTTCACTCAATTTCTCATCATTGAAAAAAATCTGTCAGTGTTTCAATTTAATTCAATATCAAATAGCAAATAGAAAACTTTGGTTTTCAGTACTTACTTGTATACATTAAACTGTTAGGGGTAGTTACTTCCGGTTGAGTCAAAGATACTGGTGACAGTGATGCAGTAGACTCCATTTCAACTGACTGATATGATGTGACAGGCAAGTTTGTTTCTTAAAAACAAAATTTGTATTTTACAAAAAGTCACCAAAAGCCATAATTTTTGTTGCCTTCATAGTTGTTTGATATGTAGAAAACTAATTTGCTGGTATTAAAACCGTGTTACACAGAATGTCATGTCACTTGAAATTTGTAAGTCCTTATAGTGCAATGCGACCAGCAATTGTCATTTGTCATATTTGATTAATATCAAAACCAATCTGGTGGTCTCGAAACCCTGCTTAACCAACTTTCCTGTCAACATTTTAACATGTTCAAAAAGTCATGAACTGGCTCTGGCGTATTATTTGTGACACAAACACACCATACGCAGGGCAACTGCTATATTTCTGCTCAAGAAAGGGAAATTACAATAGGGAAAGAAAGTTCAGTTCGGTGAACATACTCTTATACTTATGATACCAGCCGTAATAAAAACGTTAAGTAATTGTAATCGGCTTATGATTTTCTTAAACTTGAAGATTTTAAATCTTATTTCTAAGTAGCCTTCCAATACAGACTAGTGTTTCAATAATCATTAAAGAATCATGTATATTAAAATTTGAAGCAAAACAAACCATAATGCGATAATAAAATTCTAAATGAATTGAAAAACCAATGAATAAATTAGTTTGATATTCACTCGTCAATTAAAAAAGTTCAACAGTGCCTGTAGTAAAATAATCATTTCATACAGACAAATTATAACTAACGAATCATAAGGTGGAAAGTGTAACTCCGGAAATAGAGTATTTTAAAATATAAGCGAATGAATTATTTTGACTTTATGGTAACAATTTGCATATTGTTAATTAAAATAGCCTTTCCAATACACTTTTTCAGAGATAATAGACACAGAATGTAAGTTTAAAATAGAAAAAAACGGATTGAAATAAAAAAGCCTCAAGATTAAAAGGTTAAATCCAAAATTATTTGGAAAACCATTGCGTGAAGTATTCAGACTTTTAAAACCTTTAATTTATTTAGATTTGTATTGACCCACTTCTTTTTAATTAAACAAGGAAGAATCTAAAATATATAGATAATATCTTTCTATTTCAGTGTCACAGGATAAAAAACAGACCAAAGTACCAAATATATATATTGGAATATGAGAATACATAATTATTATATTAGGTGGATCAAGACACAATAGAAAAAACTACATTTTTCATGTGGTCTGGTATATTTTCTTCTTGTCTTTTAATTTTTTTTTTTTGGGGGGGGGGTGACTATTCAAACACTCTTTATATATATTTGATCACGACAGGTGAACTTGAAAAATAAACGACAGGCTCACCTAAGCGTATATTGCTCACCTGGCCCATTTCAGAACATAAACATAGTAAATAATGAAAAATTGAGGAAAATTACATTACATTCAGTAATCTACTTATTACTCATAACTAAACGGTCCACATTCATTGAGTCTACAGTATTAAGTCAATTTTTGCTTCAGATACACTTAAAAAGTCATATTAGCTGACTAATCGCTTAAAATTGAGGCTTTGCAGAGGACCTTCCATACATTATTTGTGCAAAGTCGGATTGTTTTTAACTGAGCCGCTTGAAATAACTTCCCATACACTTTAACGTAAAACTATGTGCCGACATAGCTGCTATGTCAGCCGCCCGATCAATATGAAATAAGATATTCTTGTAGAGGACCACCCATCCATCATTTCTATAGTTTCAAAATATTTGGATGATGCATTTTGAAAATCGGCCGATCAGAAACAAGACTTACCTCTGGCCACCATGTTAGTTCACCAATCGGTACAAAATGACGAAACTGCGGTGTCAGAGGACAAGGTTCACACGTAATTTCACATACACTTTAATGTTAAACTATGCGCGGCCATCTGGCTGCTGCAGTCCATGCCAGCTAAATATAAAACTGTTAATCCAACTGACAAAACTATCTTTAGATGCCCTACCATGCGGCTTAATGTAAGTAATAAACAACTGTATGTGTTATTTCTAAGATGTGAAGTTCTGTGAATATACACTTAAAGTTTTTACTACACATAAATCTTCATCATGTAAATCGCCTAAAGTTCTAGTGGTTTCAGATGAAACTCTGGTCGAGCTCAGATATATAGAAATAGACATTCCCATTTATGACAATGTTAGTAACTTGTAAAAAGCTCAATGTTTGACAACGCTGTCCTGTACACAAAACAAATACATAAACGATTTATTACCACGTCTCTAAGAGATATCACACCAAATGAATCCATGACTTTTAAAAAATTAAGGCACCGTCTCGGTGGCGTAATGGTTAGCATGCCCGCCTCGAATACCTAAGGTCGTGGGTTTGATCCCCAGCCGAGTCAAACCAAAGACATTAAAATTGGAATTTGCTGCTTATCCTCTAAGCAAAGAGCATTAAGGAGTATAACCATAGACCGGTCGTCTCGGAGTCAAAATAATGTGTCCGAGTGGGGTGACATTTCTTCCTGCGGACTGTTACTTCAGTGAGCTAGCACTATAAAACCTCAGAGTTTTGGTCTAGTACAAAGCAGAATTCATATATCTATATCATACTAATATGTTCTTGGCCTAAATATGGTTGAAATATTACCAGCTGGACATTAAATATCCATCCATCCATTAAAAAATAGCACAATATTTGAATATGTCTAGGTAAAGTTGGATTAGTATTAAGTACACCTATAAAAACACGTTTAACTAAATTATACTTACTAATAGGCAAGTTATTGACAACAATAACGGTAGACAAAACAGAAGGAGCAGAGTTGATAACACTGTAACCACAACCTAGTTCTATTGTCGTCACCATGAACTGGTTGGTCGTTATGGAATATCCGTTTCCCCGGATATTTTTCCTGGGCCATAGTTTCGTTTTTCCTCTACCACAACATGACTTTTTTCCTCGACCTGACAATGGCGAGAATTTCTAAAGCACTAACCTCTACAGATCTTTCTTTGCCCTTTTTGTCAGTAGTTTTATGTCCTGAATTCGCACTGCACATAAAACTCTGTTTCTTTGAGGTTAAGTCTTGACAAACACCGTAAAGTGAATCGCTAACAGTCCCTCTCCTTAGTAGAACTCGGACTGGGAGGATTATCTGAATGTTAAGACCCTCTGACAAATTGTCAGAATTAGTGATACCAAGGGGAATGTAACTAGAAATTAAGTCCTCAATCGCCATACTTGCGTAAGTTCCAAACAAAGGATCGCAACGTAAATATTCCAAATAACAGTGAATATAGTTTAAAGGCAAAGTTCATATCGATTGATTGCATGGTGTTTTTACGCCACTTTCAACATTTTTGTCAGCTGGAAACTGGCAATCCTATCAATTAAGGTAGGAGTCAAACACACCTCGACCCCAGCAAGGCTCGAACTCACAACCCCAGTGTTGACATGCCGGTGGTCAATAGTAGATGTGATCAACTACCTGTACCTAGACCACTCGATTGAAAATACAAAAATGTAATTCACTATAAAATTACAATTACATGTAAATCCCAATATCATCAGATTAAAATTCACAAGCATTTTTACTGCTGAAGCCATATCTGGGCAAAGGTCATACTGATGCATGCTGGGGAAATAAGTTATAATCTCACGGGGTCACATTTAACACTGTCTTGAAAGAGAATAAACTGTAAACTATGTGCTAGAAGTTTGAGTCTGTCATGGAATACATAACGATGTTAAATTTGGAAACGACGATTACACTCATTATTAGTACTCTTAGTACCACGCAATCTGCGACAATAATGGAGGCTCACTATCTTATCTATTTTTTAAAAAATTATATTTTCTATGAATAAATGTTTAAAACAATCTCTACGTGATAGATGGTATTATAAATTTCCACTGAATATATATTTTTCAATATATAGGGAATCTCTCTAGTAGCAATATTTGCTACTATATTTGTAACGTCTGCTTGTTTTTGCGTGTTGTCGGAGAAAAAACATGCCGCTGATTGTTAAAAAAAATTTGTATAGAGGGAGAAGATCTGAACACTATTTGACGGTGAACTGAAGCGAACCGTCAAAAATGTTTTTGGACCTTCTGAATAATCATATCTATCATAATAAGATCGCGATAACATTTTTATCTAGTAATAGAAAATACAACAGTAGTCATGGTAGTTTAATTCCATTATGTCCATCATTTAACACACAAATAAACAATCATGCTCTCCGTTTGAATTGAAAATGGTACGCATGGCTGCAGAGAAGGTGTGATTGAATAACAGGTGCCATTTGGCAAAATTGACTAAATCAATACAGCGCAAAAAAGGTCGATTTACATGTTTATATATTTTGTTATATTTCTTCAGCTCTTTCGAGTGTTTCTGTCTTCGCGTATTTTTCTTCATTTTGGTAGACTTTGAAACGCCTGATCTCATTGGCTAAAACACTGTCCTTTCACAAATTATTTTCACATTAAACAGTAGTAAAGAAAAGTGGAAGCTAGTGACCATCCAAAAGAATATTTTTTTCATTCTATTTTTAAATTACAAAGGATACCTTTGTAATAAGGTACCGATTTGGCCAACTTTCACGAAGTTGCTACTAAAACAAAAGATACCCTTCGTGACAAGCCAATCAAAATACGTCAATAAGCTATACAAAATTGTGTGCTACCGGTGCTTGGTGATCATGTAATTGAAAGCATTCATTATAGTCACACTGAAAAGAAGCTGAGTAAGTCAATTAAGGTTTTCATAAAATAATACTATAGGTATAACATTTGAAAACTGCACATTTGCTTATAAATTTCTACGTAAAAAATAAAAATTTCATTCCTTCAAATTGGAGTGCCGAACATCCTTAATAAATTTCAAATAAAATCTAATGATCAATAAAACTAATATTCAATTTGAAAATTTGATTTTACGCCTGATACAATCTTTACAGCATGCTAGTAATGTATCAACACTAGAAACTAATTGTTATTGGTAAATGACAATGAGCGTTTATGGAGGCGTTGTTTGATATTATTTTCTAGAATTATTTATAATTCCAGGACACATTGACTAAGTAAGTAAATGTACAAACCGTATGAAGAAGGTAATAAAAAGTGAAATAACTTTTATTTAAAATAAAACAAAATTAAGACAACTCTGCGCTCTTTACGTATTTAAATCAGAGTAACGGGTATCTCCTGCTGCACGAAGAACAATGGAAATTAGTAATGGTTATTTTCCAAATACATCTGTAACTACTGAAGAAAATGATTTGATTGACTGTGATTTAAGTGTTCGTTTTATTCCAAACAAGTGGATACTTTATTCAGAGTTTATACTAGCTGTCGAAATACTGGTGGTCAATACGTTCACTGCTGTGGTGTTTTCTCTTCGGCGTAATCGGTCATCAACAACAATTTTAATATCATTTCTAGCTGTGACTGACTGTCTTACAGCTGTTCTAACACTTATACCTCGTGCTGTTTTGTATGGTGTCTTTTTCAATGAACTTGAATGGGATAATAACTCAGAATTAGGTGGATGGTACTGGCAGGAAAGGTATCCTCTATGTATAGTGTTAACTGTCATAGCAGACAGTGCAAATGGAACACATATATTGTCTGTTACGGTTACGGTTTTGTTAAGTCTTCAGAAAGTTACTGTTCTATTTTGCCCATTTTGGAGTAGAAGATATTTAGGGAGTAAATCGTCCCTCATTAGTATCTTTGTGACACTAATCGTGTTAATACCTTTGGTCTTTTACATCACAATATTGTCAGCATCAATGTTGTACAGATGTGAATTTAATATGTGTTGTTTCGGTGACATTTTCGAAGCAAACGATATCGACGGTATAAACGCCGTGATCAATATATTCTTACTGATATGTGTCTTGCTCATTGTGATTTGTACTGTGTTGATTTTCTGTAAGTTATCGTGTGACAGTGGTTTACAGAAGACACAAAGTGTTTTTTTAAGAAGACGAAAACACAGATCAGCTATTATTGTCTTATTGATATGTATTATATTTCTTTTTTCTGAAGCTATTCACATTATTGATACACTTGCAAATTCTAGATTGTTATCTATTTCGAAACAACCATTTCACAAATTTTCAGATTCATTTTTAGTTATTAGTTGGGAAATTGGATTTGCTTCAAATTTTATCGTGTACTTAGCAATGAGTGAACAGCTAAGGAATAGTTTGAAATTTTCATTTAAAAAATGTTGGTGTGGACGTCCTCCACGATATACATGTAGGAGCAAAACAGTAAAAATTACTGTCATTTCGTCATGAACTCGCTATATATATATATGCATATATATGCAAGTTGAGCAAATGAAGTATTTGAATGGACCTCTTGATAATAATAACAGTAATGAAAATAGTAGATAAAAATAAATAAATGAATAAAAATGAAAAGCTTCATTTTAGGCGACAGTAGTTAGATCCAAATTTATTGATAGCATTTTTGTATACTATTTCAATTTTTATTAAGTAGAAATATTTTTCAGAGACGAGTGACCCTGTGTAAGATTGTCATGTGATAATTTTTACGACCTTTGTGTAAAAACTGAGATTGTTGTCTGCAATTATTTACTATATTTAACTGTAGTTTAAGTTCCCGAATTAATTCATTACTACAGCATAATATTCCACAGAGAAAACGTCACTGTCCTCTTGCAGTTCTCCTCGATCGGCAATGTCCCAAGAGTAAGATATTATTGCTCTTGCTGCTGTTCTCTGACGTAAATAAACGATTTCAATTTGCCTAAATAGGTAATATGGATGTTATAAGTCTATCAGTTTCATTTCGATTAAATGATTTACTAAATTATAAAATAAAGGTTGAATAACATAACTTTGACAAATGTTGTATGCCACAAATGGGTTTAAATCATTCGATCCACGTAGATTGCTATCTAGTGATTGAAGCGTATAGAGTGGGATTGGATAGATCAACCTACCAAACAATTAGAGGTTGTGTGAACTTTATATTAAGTGACTTTTTAGACAGAGGGTTATTACTGTCACAAATCGAAAGCTGCTCAGTCATAGCTACGTCAAGGTTAAGTTAATACCATCACTTCGGAAATTTTATGGTCAGTCGCCATCACCAGTTTGTTTTCAATTACGGAGTCTCTGTATCAGAGATTATGACGGACATCTTCCCTGTTCTGTTTCCAATACCTGATAACGGCGTATTGTTGGCTATACAGTGGGTATTATGACGGGTTGCACACGTGGAAGAGGACATGCTTTCATTTCCGGGGTATTAGATATTCCTCCCACTTTTTATGGGTCTAAAGTAAGAAAATGGGAGCTTTATCATATCATTAGTTTTTACTCATTTGTATGCTTTTGTTTCTGCGTTTGATATTTTATTGGTAATGGTTTATTAGGTCCGCTGAATACAGGATTTATGAATTTTCGCAGTCTTATTATGTTCCGTTTGGCTTGTAGGTACATGTACTCATTTTGTTGTTGGATACAGTCCATTCATTACCAGAATTGAGTTTGTTTGTGATTCTTTAATTATGACATTGCAATAGACTACACATTCTGTTCTGTATGGATTGATATGCGGTATCTAGCACAATTACGAGGTCTAAAAAATTATAGTAATGTGATATCCTTTGCACAAGACATGCCGTGTCTAGCACATTGGGAGCTTTTCCTCAAAATTTAGAAGTAATGCGACGTCTTCTTCACGTGATATGCAGTATCAAGCACATTTAGGAGCTTTTCTTCAAAAATCTGATAGTAATTAGATGTTCATTGCAGAGGATATGCTGTATGAAGCACAGTTTCGAGCTATTCCTCAAAAGTTGTTAGGAATACCATATCATTTGCACAGATGAAACATCCTATATCGATGCTTCCTATTTTTATTTTATTCAAGAAGTTGTCAGTTCAAACAATACATTATTTATTAATTAGTTTAGAGATAAGTAGAGAGGACTTCTCCCTACTGTACCTCCAGTGTGATTTGAGGACTCTAACTGAATTAATTCATCCGTTTTTAACCTTTCAAATATGATTTGAATAAATATCTTGTATGTTAATCCATAGAACTGAATGCAGACTGCATTCGCGCAGTTTGTTTAACAGAACAGTCAACAGCGGTTCGACTATCAAAAGGTACCGTGAACAACAATTTCATGGGTAGATGTTTTACTTCAGATTTGATTCTGTAAAAACTAGAGCTGAAATGATCATCGGCAACATCCTTTGTATCAATATTGTAGGAAGGATTGAATGAAGTATAATAAGATTCTCGTACATATTCAAATAATTTATTTACCGTAGAAATTACTGTTATACGTATGCAGCGTTCAGCTAATTTACAGCCCTTATTTTTCTTCTATACTGGTGTTGCTATTCTAGTTCTGAAGAAGTTTGGGATTTGTCATTTGATAAGAAATTGAATGTATAAAGTTGTGAGAATGGGCGTCAAAATTTCTCTTGCATTCTTTATGCATCTTACACGTATGTTTTCAGATAACGAAACAGATTCACCCCTATTTATACTATTATTCAAATTACTGATTGCAGAAATGAATTCATTTTCATAAACAGTAATTAAATTAAAACTTAATTTTCAAATAAATTAACTTTAATATAATTAGGAAATTTTAGATCTTTCTGAAAATTAACTAGCTAGTTAAGCTGGTTCATAAACTTCCTTTCTATTATTTGTTATGTAAGTGGTACTAGTTCAAGCTTCACCTTTATGTCTCCTACTTTTTCCCAGTGAATTATAGAAATGCCCAGTTGCTAGATTCTCAATATCAAAGACCTTATAAAGTTGAACCCATCGTATTGTTCTTTCCTCGCTCTGTCTATGTAAAAGTTCTTGAACTATTTTATGATTTAAGTTGGCCCTTCCTGTTTGCTTTTTTAGCCCAAGGTAGATATTCTACTTTGCATTCTTTAATAAGTCGCATTACATTTACATGTAATGGCACTTTCCGAGAGGTTGATAATCTTTTTAGGAAATTGTCTAATCTTAGCTATTTTAAGAAAAGGATTTCCATCATGTGATGTATCCAAATTCTAGTGTAGGATTATATACATCAGTACGGTTTACGTGTTATTCCATCTTCGTCCAGACTTCATCTGCTGTGTATTTTTTAACATACTACCACTGAACAGCAACGAACATTTTGTGAGTTACTAAATTAGAATAGCGCATCATATAAACTTTGTATTCTAGGTGAATTCCTAGACGTATTGTCGGTTGATGTTTCAAAGGTTATTACCTTCATTAACTTCAACGATTTTCTCAGTACTATCTGTAAGTTATTTTGACTTTATTTAATACTGCATTTGGTCAGAAGACAGATACTCCACCTTTCTTCGTGGTAAGTTAAAGCCAGAGATTGCATCATATGTGACAGTACATCTTAAGTCCAAGTGGAGATCATCATTCAAGGAGCCAGAACTTTAGCGCTAGTATGGAGATACTGAACTACTTTATGAAATTATAGTGAAATTATTTAAATTATTGAAAATAATATTTATCTCTTCGATGCAAAAATATCCTTAGTAAGTTTTGGCTGTACCTTATAGGTGATTTTAGATTATTTTCTTATCTTTAATATTAGTTTTTTATTGGATTTCTACGTTTTGGCTTCGACATCGCTGACGTGCTTGACGGTATATTATATCAATTTTACTACATAGATGTTTCAGATATTAAAAGTTTGTATTTACTCCTGCACCTGCAATATTATACATGACCAAACTCAAGAGTCGTGAAATCCTTTTAAGAGTTTTTTTTTTAGTAATGATGAAGCTTTCAAAGGCGACCGTATGATCGGCCATAGATGCCTTTAGCTGTATTGTATATCGTTCCTCTATGATACCTATATTTGAATGTTAAGTAATATCTTAAAAATTGTTTGACATTAGCTTCTCTTTCTATTTCGTTCTGTTATTATATTCTTTTTGTTGATAACTGTGACTAGTGTTTTTTTACATTCAGAAGAGGACTACATTTCCTAGACTTTTTTGTTTAAATTGACTTGTATTGTTTCTACATTGGTGTTCTTGATTATTAGTTTGATTATTAAATGAAACATTTCTGGCATTGTATTTTGCTTTTTATTGTCTGACCGATATTCCAGGGTTCTCGAAAAGACAAAATGCTGCGAGTAAGGATTTTTGTGCTCCTGAATACCTGTTATTGATTTCAAGCTAGGTGAGAAGCATATTGATGCTGACAAGGTGGCTGTGCTGGTGTATTGGTCCGGAAAATTTACAAGACAGTGGTACTGGTGGTGGTGGTTGAGTAAACTTTGTTGAAGATACCGGCAGAACTGATATGGATAATTTACAACTGTGTAGTACTGGTGGTGGTCGAGTAAATATTTGTTGAATACACTGGCAATACTGCAATGGAAAATTTACAAGGGATTTATACTAATAGTGATGAGTAAACGTTTGTTTAGGATACCAGCTATACTGATATGGATAATTACAAAAAAGTGATATTAGTGGTGATTGTGTAAACGTTTGTATTATTTACAAATGGTTGTTGAGTCAACGTTTGTTGAGGAACTTACAAACCTTACTCATATGGATAATTTTCTAAATATTGGAGACATGGATATGAGTTGGATGCCTATATATATTCTGGTTTTGGTAAATAGGTCGTGGTGGAGCCTGATGAAACTGTTTGTTTTTACTTCACGGATTGGGTATATTGTTGCTGAGCAAATAAAGTACATTGTACGATAAGCTGCATTGGAAGATTAGTAACATGTAGATGCTTTGTATTACATGTAATTAAACTTCAATTACTGTACATCTAACCTCATTTAACTTTCTATTAATTGACATATAGCATGTATAGCATTATTATTCATGAGGATGTAAAGATTTGGTATATTTGCTTATGTTTTTTCTCATGATGATGATGTTCGCTTATATCTGCATAGTTTGATTATTAGTATTGGTATTTTCTTCAAAGTACGAAATTTTAATATATTTCTGTTTAACTACAATTAAGTCAAGTCTATATGTCTGACTTTCAAAATGTTTATATCAACACATGTTTATATCAAAAAAATTAGATCTAATTTTTTTATAATATCCTTTTCCTGAGGAATTGTATAGTTTTGATTTCCCATCAGTGAATTTAGTAAAGTTCTGATTAGGAAGAGAACACCCTGTCTGATTTAATTGGTGTCTGATTTCTTAAGATTGTATACCTCGAGGCGCACTGATCGCAGATAATACTATATTAATTTCATCATTAAATGTTGAAGCAGTTGTAGAAATATGAGATACATTATCTACGCTGTTTTGATGCTTACTAGATAAACTAATTATTCATATATCTACTGTTGTACCAGTTATTACTACTGTTTAATCATTTTATATGTCAGTTATTTGCGGTGTTAATTCTGACCTAGGTGGTTTTTGCTAGAAATGTTAGTGACTTGTAGAGTGTTATAGCTACAAAAACTACATGTAATAGCAGTTTCTTGGATGCACTTATTCACTTTATTTCTGCCTCAGAAAAGTAGATCTATAAACAACATTTATTACACTAAATTATACAATCATGTGCACATTCCTCGGATATAGAACAAAGGCCAGTATAATTCTTGATTGGAGATGGTACTGAGAATTTACTGCCATTGTTATTAAGTTGAATATTAAAAAAGATGCATTGCCATAATTGTTTCGGCAATGGAGGACGTTTTATGTAGATGCAATACACTTATATCAAATCACTTTCCCGTCTTTATTTGAGAGAGATAGCTGTTAACATGATTAAATACTGTCAAAAAGTTTTGATAAAATAACTAAGCCTATAATTTTGGAGTTTGGTAAAAATGGGTAAAACATTTGAGCTGTTTTCCTTTAATACCAGTTTTTTATATGAATCCTAAACATGGCATGTGCCAAAATAAAAAAGAAACATTTTGAAGGTCCACACGCATTCAATATTCACTAAAGTAAGTATTTACCTTTGTGGACGAATGTTTGGAAGCTTGTAAGCAGCAGTGGTAAGGGTAATATCAAAGTTTTTCTCTGATATCAATTCTGCAGGGAGATCTTCCTTTCCTCTGGGTGCCCCCTTTTTAAATCTTCGGATGTATTGTACTGTACTATTACATGTCAGATCAAAAGCATTGTTTACATAATGTACTAACAGAATTTTATTAGTGTAGGGACTAGTACTTCTGCAAGTCATCTACCATTGGCGATAGTTTGAAGATATATTCTGAAGACAAAAATAAATATATTGTGATATTCTTAATATAGGGTAGGAAACCCACACACTGGTGTATCAATAGCCAGTATTAATTGATGGAAATGCCAGACATCAAACCAGTCAATATGAAGAAACTGAGACGTAACAGTCGATACAAAGGTTCTAAATGCAAGACAGTAGCCCAAGACCTGTCGGCCAGTTGTACATATGGAAATGTCACAGTATTTTCGTTCATCGACACCGGGTAATATAAAAAGGACCTAGATTCTCCAGCGCAGGATACAACTCCTCTGCAAGAATTGTCCGCTGATTGTATGGGATGTATAAATACACAATGCGCGTTGGGAGAATGCAACGCATCTCTGCATATTATAGAACCCTTGCAATAAGCTCTATACAAGCGGTCCGTAAGTGGCCAGTTGCAAAGCTAGTTTTCTGGCCCTGCTCATACCATCCTCCTTATCTAGTGTATATGAAAAATTGTCCGCTCATTGATCAGTCCTATTTCTCTCGTATTGCTTGGCCTGAAAACAGCCTCCCACCGGACATTACACACCTGTCAATCAACCAATGAATCAATTAAAGTACATTTTGGTAACAGGTGACAATTGCAGTAGAATTAAGTTAGATATTGCGGTCTCTTCTTATCTCTTTGGTAACTTTTGGAGCGCTAATTCTCTAAAAGCCCGAAAATTTAGGTTGCTTTAGGTATCTGTTCTTTTTTCCCCGTTGGAAATGAATTTGGT
>JAOXYJ010420739.1:0-15197 GCA_028566555.1 Lithophaga nigra | reverse complement strand
CGTTTAGTCCTATGCTAGATGCATCCACTGATCAAGTTTCATTACTCTACCATGCTTAGTATCCAAGAAATGGACCTTAACACAAAACTTAACCAGACTTCGGACGGACGGACGTACGGACGGACAAGGGTAACACTGCATGCCCCTTCCATATTCGTGGGCGGGGCATAATAAAAATACCACACTTGGTTTCAATAATGACATTTTTATTACGACAGATATTCAATACAAGTATTATAATAATAATAATAATAATACATGTCCAATTAACTAACTGTAAGAAATGACAAAATTTTTAAATTGGTATTTGAAAAATAATTTTATACACAATGTAATTTACTATGTCACAAATCAAAATTATATTACTAAATAATCTGAAATCCTTCCAATATATGTATATATTCATAAAAATACAACACTGTGACCCCTATCCCACTCAAGTTTTGTGGAGACATAAAAACGAAATCGGGGTAAACGAAACATAATATTAAATACACGGTAACATTGTATGTATCTTACAGGGCAAATTAGAATTCAGGGCAATCCGAAATCCTCCTAGGGCAAATAGGAATTCTAGTTTGTCCTAGGAGAAACAGAATTCTGATTTGCACTGGATTTTAATTAGTGTAAATTCGAATTCTAGTTTCTCCTAGGACATATCAAGATAGCCAGGTTTACACTAGGAGGATTCCAGATACAATTTAATTCTACAGTGCTTGGGCACAGACAAGGGCAAAAAGACTCAACTGTAAATTACCTCAATGAGGCTAATCGTAGAAGGATACGCCATGAATCAGCGCCATCACCCATTCTTAAGCATTATATGCTTGGCGATACCGTTAGGAAATTAAGATCCACAAAGTGGACAGGACAAATACAGATGCTTAAATCTTGTCATATAAGATCTTTGATAGTAATGTTGTAAATGACACAAGGACATTGTATAAACTTTTTTTTCAAAAGGTGGAATCTTAAAGAATTATTATTCCAAAGAAGATCTTTTTGATCTTGGAGCAGTTTGTTTTCCCCGTTTATAGAGAATTTAAAAGAAATCTCCCATCTACAGGCCTGCCAAAAACAAACGTTTGTGAAGATAGCTCTACCCTTTGTTCCATATGCAGTTGTGCAACAAAATGCAACACTTTGCATTGTTCTTGACGTAAGCAAACTTGAAATGTCCGACCAAATGTCACACAAGTAACCGTAAATACATTAACAGTAGATATTATCTGTAAAATCTTTCCATTTCATCATATTCTGAAAAATTGTTCTTTTTGTGTTAAAGTATGTTTTGTAAAACATTACATATTAACAATGAGTTGAAAAAAAATATCTTATTTATCTCAATTATATTCAAAATCACACTAGCATAACTTTTCAGTATGATTCGAGATCCCACTAGATTTTCAGTACGATTGGGAATCCTGCTAGTGCAAATTTGGATATATTGATTTGTCCTAGGAAAAACTAGAATATTCCAATTCACATTAACTAAAATCCAGCGCAAATTACGATTCTGGATTTTACTAAGAGAAACTAGAATTCCGATTTGCCCTAAGAGGATTCCGAATCGCCCTGGATTCTGATTTGTCCTGTAACATACATATAATGTTACCGTGTATTTAATTATGCTTCGTTTACCCTGATTTAGTTTTTTATGTGTCGACAAAACTTGAGTGGGAGTCACAGTGTTGTATTTTTATGAGAATGTTTTAGGTATTTAGGAAGGATTTCAAATTATTTAGTAATATAACCTTGATTTGTGACATGGTTAATTCTGATTACAACAAATATTATTTATCAATCGAAAACTAAGTATGTAAATAGAAGACCAACTGTAAATTGGTAGATAAGATTCCACGAATACTCCAGAGAATTACTATTTAAAGTTTGTAGTGTATTATTCTACATTAATTAAACTGACAATCTACTTGATGCTGTATACAAAATCATTATTGCCATTACAGGGCTATGTTTACAATAATATTGCTGATTTATTTTAATAACTACTGCCATTATATAAGGTTACAACCACATGATGATTTATTCTTGTCAACGGTGGGTTCATTGTATTCATCACAAAGATCTAAATCGTACATTCGTTTAAGCAACAAATTAACAATCTCTGTGTAATTACGACACAAAGCTGCATTCAGAGGGGATTTACCGTATATATTACAGAGATCAGGATTAGCATCATATTCTAACAATAATTTAACAATATCTGTATGACCATTACGTGTAGCTACGTACAAAATTGACTCGTTATCATTATTACATTGATCAGGAGTACACTGGTATGCTAACAATAGTTTAATTATTTCTGTATAACCATTTTCAGCAGCAATATAAAGAGGTGACTCATTGTTATTATTACACAGATCAGGATTACACTTGTATTCTAACAATAATTTGACAATTTCTGCATAACCATTTTGTGAAGCTACATACAAAGGTGACTCATTATCTTTATTACACAGATTAGGATTACATTGGTAGTCTAATAACAATTTAACAATTTCCTCATTACCATTTTTTGAAGCTACATACAGAGCTGAGGACCACCTTTCTTGATTACAAAGGTCCGGATTACATTCGTATTCCAACAATAATTTAACAATGTCTTTTTGACCCTTCCGTACTGCTAACAACAAAGGTGACACACTGTCTTTATTGCATAGATTAGGATCACATTTGTGGTGTAGCAATGATTCAACAATATTTATGTTATTTTTCATTATTGCTACAAACAGAGGCGACTCATTATCTTTATTGCACAGATTAGGATCACATTTGTATTCTAGTAGTAGTTCAGCAATATTTGTATAACCTAGCTCTGAAGCTATTAAAAGAGGGGACTTGCTATTTTTATTACATAAATCAGGCTTAGCTTCGTATTGTAATAATGTTTGAACAATATCTGTATAACCAAAGTAACTCGCTGCATACAGGGATGACACATCGTATTTATTGCATATGTTAGGGTCACATTTGTTTTCCAGCAATAATTTACCGATCTCTTTAAAACCTTTACACGAAGCTCCAAATAGAGGTGACTCATTATTCTTATCACAGAGATTGGGATTACACCTATATTGTAGTAATATTTTAACTATTTCTGTATAACCACTGCATGCAGCTACAAACAATGGCGACTCGTTGTATTCATTACACAGATCAGGATTACAGTTATGTTCTAACAATAGCTTAACAATATCGGTATAACCATGATATGAAGCTATGTACAAAGGCGACTTATATTCTATATTAAATGTATCAGGATTACATTTGTACTGCAACAATAATTTAACTATGTCCGTATAACCCTTTCTTGACGCTACAAACAGAGGTGACTCGTTATCCTTATTACATAGATCAGGATTACACTTGTATTGTAACAATAGTTCTACAGTTTTGGTATGACCATCAAATGAAGCTATATACAGAGGTGATTCATTATCTTTATTACAGAGGTCAGGATTACATTTATGTTCTAGCAGTAATTTAGTAATCTTTGTGTGACCATTGTATGAAGCTACAAACAGAGGTGACTTTCTTTCTTTATTATACAGATTAGGATTACAGTTATGCTTTAACAATGATTCAACAACATCTACAAAACCCCACTCTGAAGCTAGAAATAGAGGAGATATATCATCTTCATTGCATAGATCTGGATTACACCCGTGGTGTAACAATAATTCAACAACAGTCTTGTGACCATTATGTGCAGCCGCATAGAGAGGGGACTCATTTTCATCATTACACAAACCTATATTACATTTGTGTTCTATCAGTAATTTAACAATTTTGATATGACCATTATATGAAGCTACAAATAAAGGTGACTCATTTTCATTGCTACACAGATCGGGATTACACTTGCATTGTAACAGTAATTTAACAATATCTGCATGACCCTCTTGCGAAGCTACAAACAGAGGTGACTTACTGTCCTTATCACAGAGGTTAGGATCACATTGGTACTGTAGCAGTAACTCAACTACCTCTTTACTACCGTTGTACGAAGCAACATATAGAGGTGATTGCATGTCATCACTACATAGATGAGGATTACCCTTGCGTTCTAACAATAGTTTAACAGCGTCTATATGACCATATCGTGAAGCTATATATAGAGGTGATTGATGAGCTGAAGTACACAAATTGGGACTGCAGTTGTGGTCTAGCAATAAACTGACAATCTTTGTATGACCCTCATGTGCAGCTACAAACAAAGGCGACATACCTTCTTTATTACACATATGAAAATCACATTTGTGTCTTAACAGTAATTTAACAATTTTTATATGACCCCCACGTGAAGATACAAAAAGAGGCGACTCATGCGCACTATTACATAGATGAAGATTACATTTATGTGCTAGCAATAATTTCACAATGCTTGTATGACCTCCTAGTGAAGCTACAAACAGAGGTGACTCATTTTCTTCACTACAAAGATCAGGATCACACTTTTGGTCCAACAACAATAATTTAACAATCTCAATATGATTTTTATATGAAGCTACAAACAGGGGTGATTCATTGTGGAAATTGCACAGATCAGGATTGCATTCATGATGATCCAACAATAATTGAACAATCTTTATATGGCCCTTATATGCAGCTATATACAGTGCTGGCTCTTTGTCTTCGTTATATACGTTAGGATTACACTTGTATTCAAGCAATAACTTAACAATTTCTGTATAACCTTGATTCACAGCTATACACAGAGATGACTCATTATTTATACTATACGAATCAGGATTACAGTTATGATCCAATAACAACTTGACAATCTGTACATACCCTCCGCGGGTTGCTTCAAACAGAGGTGTTAGATTATCTTTATTAGGCAAATTAGGATTACATCTGTAATGTAACAGCAATTTAACAATTTCTGTGTGACCCGCTCTAGAAGCTACAAAAAGAGGTGATTCATTGTTTTTATTACACAAATTAGGATCACAGTTATGCTCTAATAATAATTTAACTGTCTCTATACGACCCTCAGCTGAAGCCACAAATAGAGACGATTCTTTATCCTTATTACACTGATCATGATTCCATGAGTGTTCTAACAATAGTTTAACAACCTCTGTATATCCCGCTCTTGAAGCTACAAGAAGAGGAGATTCATTATCTTTATTACAAAGATCAGGATTACTCGAGTGTTCTAACAATAATTTAACAATCTTTATATACCCACCCCGTGATGCTACAAAAAGAGGCGACTCGTTGTCTTTATTACAAAGACGAATGTCACATTTGTGTTTTAGTAATAATTCAAGTATCTCTGTATGACCGCCTCTTGAAGCAACATAGGCGGTAGATTCATTGTCTTTATTGCACAGATTAAATTCACAGTTGCATTCTAGCAACAATTTAAAAATCTCTGTACTACCGTTCTGTGCAGCTACGAACAGTGGTGACTCATTGTTTTTATTACAGAGATTAGGATCACCTTTATATTTTAGTAATAATTTAACAATATCTAAACGGCTGTTTTTTGAAGCTATAAACAGAGGCGACTCATTGTCACCATTACAGATGTTAGGATCACCGTTATTTTCCAGTAACAATTTAACAATCTCTGAATGACCATTTTCGGATGCTTTATACAATGGCGTTGAACTGTCCTCTCCCAGGTCGGGATTAAAATTGTATTCTAATAATAATTTTACAGTCTCTATATGATTGTTTTGTGAAGCCATAGCTAGAGGCGATCTATTTTTTGCATCAACATTACAAAGTCCAGGGAAGTGATCTAACAATGCCTTAACAATCTCTGTGTAACCGTTCATTGATGGAACATGCAGAGGTGAACTGTGAAAATCATAACACCATTTATGGTCACAAATGTGTTCTAACAATAATTTTACAATCTTTGTATGACCATTACGTGAAGCATTATCTAAAAGTGTCACATTATCTTTTATGTTGCACGTATCGGAATTACAATTGTACTGTAACAATAATTTCACAATCCCTGCATGACCATTTATTGACGCTGACTCCAGATAAGAATAGGTATTCATGGCGCATAGATCAAAATTGCCCATGTGTTTCAACAATAACATCGCTATCTCTTCATCACCTCTAACGAAAGCTTTGCACAGAGGTAACTCATTGTTTTTATTATGCATGTAAGGATTACATTTGTGTTTCAACAATAACTTAATTATCTCTGTATAACCTTCTTTGGCAGCTACATGCAGAGGAGACATGTTGTATTTGTTACACAAGTCAGGATTACAATGATGTTCTAACAGTAATTTAACGATATCTAAATACCCATTACTTACAGCTGTATACAAAGGAGACATCTGGTCATTATTACAAAGATCAGGATTACATTTATGTTCCAGCAATAATTTAACAATCTCTATGTGACCCGCCTGTGAGGCTACAAATAGAGGTGATTCACTCTCTTCATTACACATGTGGTGATTACATTTGTATTCCAACAGTAGTTTGACAATTTCTGTATGATTCAACCGAGCAGCCATGTAAAGAGGTGATTCTTTGTCTTTATTACAAAGATTAGGGTTCGAATTATATTCTAACAATAATTTGACAATTTCTATATTACCCAGCTTTGACGCTACAAACATAGGTGACTCACTGTCTTTATTACAAAGATCAGGATTGCAATTGTTTTCTAACAATAGCTTGACAATCTCTGTATACCCACATCGTGAAGCTACATTCAAAGCTGACTGGCCAGATGAATCACACAAATCAGGGTCACAATTCCCTTCAAGCAATAAATTTACAGCTTCTGTATTACCATTGTATGAAGCTACAAACAGAGGTGACTGGTTGTATTGATCGCGCAGATCAGGATTACATTTATATGCCAACAATAGTTTAATAATTTCATTGTGACCTTTTCTTGAAGCAATGTGAAATGGTGACCAACTTTTTTCATAATCAGAACCGCTGTGATATGTTAAAAATAAATTAACAGACTCTGAAGAACCTTTCCAGTATCCAACCGATAAATCACTATTTTCGTTAATAAACAAATCTGTAAGACGCTTTTGTTGTTGCGATCTTAATTTTTTAAAATGTTTCTTTATCCATGGCGAAACGTTTTGCTGAACCGAGACAATGTTTTTATTATGCATACTATAATGAAATTTGTGCTGCAAGAATAACTGAAAAATTTTTGTATTACCAAACTGTGCTGCTACAGCAAGAGTTTGTAGTTTGTCATTGGACGGTGGATAGCAATTGTGGCTTAACAAGACATTTATGACATCTTCTTCACTCCTTGTTATAGCAGCATGAAGAGATAAGGTATAGGTGTCATCATTCAAATGACAGTTTTTGCGCAGTAATTTTATGATATTGGTATAGCCTTTTTTCGAAGCTACATACAAAGGAGATTCAATAAATATATTGGAAAGATTTGGATTGCAGTTGTATGTTAATAATAGTTCAACAATCTCTGTATACCCTTTAGATAAAGCTACATGTAGAGGCGGATTACTGTCTTTTTCACATAAATCAGGATTACATTTGTGTTCTAGTAATACATGGACTATATCATTGTATCCCCAACTTGTGGCTAGTAATAGCGGCGTCATTTTGTCCTTGTCGCTAAGATCAGGATTACAGTTATGTTCCAGTAAAACTTTAACGGTATCAGTATGACCTTCTGTACAAGCAAGTAAAAGTGGAGATCTGTTGTCATAATCACAAATATCAGGATTAGAATTGTGTTGCAACAGGATTTTAACTATTTCCGTATGTCCTTGGCAGGAAGCTGCATACAGGGGTGAAAAATTGTCTTTACTACAGAGGTTAGGGTCACAGTTATGTTCCAACAATAATCTAGCTACATGTATGTGGCCTTTCCATGCAGCTAAAAATAATGGTGTTCTATTGTTTTTGTCACAAACATTTAAATTTAGGTTTAAGTTGATTAACATTTCAGCAATATCACTGAGACCTTGATCTGCCACAGATATTAATGGAGTTGACTCTTTATGTGACAAAGATTGAATATATATATGTATTCCTTTAGTTCTTTTTATATATTGTACAAACTTTTGGCGGTATAAGTCATATTGAAATTGTCTGTTTCTAAAGACATTACCGACATTACCATTTCTGATGTCTCTATATAAACGATCAAAATACAATTCTTCTTTACTGGTCTCAACCATAATAATGCATTCGTCCTCCGCTTTCCCTAAAGATTTAAACTGGAATCGATCACGTATTATATCAGAATGAGCTAGGGACAGCACAAGATCAAACATATGACCACCACAAAAAGAAACAAGTACATCAAACAATTTATCGTGAATTATACTGTAAACATCTCCTAATTTCTTCACATAGGAGTTTAACAGACTATCCAAATGGGATTTCACAACTTGAAAAGAGAACGTATACTGCATTTCACATACACATGCAATATCCGAAAGCACAGTACCAATATCTGTAATTTCTGACCTAGAACTCAAAATATTCTCTGGTATACAGTTATTAAAGATGACAAATAAAACCAATGTGGCATATGTAGTTTGGTCACGCGCATTCTTTAAGGACAGAAGATCATCCTTAATTACTTGAACTGGATGAGAAAAGAATTTCTTTATATCATCTGTCTTCTTACGAGAGTAAAGTTCGCACAGTACGGGAAAGAAATCGTATTTGATAACAAGTCCCGCCATAGTTAAATCTCGAATTTCATCACCAGTAAGATAACATTGCGCTATTTGTTTTCTTTCATCATCCGTCAAGGAATGTCTGCTTGATATTAAATCACATATGTTTTGGGAAAGTATCTTTATACTTCGAAAGTCTCTATTCTGGAAAATGTGTGATCTACAAGATAACAACAGTTTTATTGAGCCATGTTTTAAAATCCTTTGTATGTCCTCGTATAATATATCCCAATCGCCCACGATTTTCAAATCTACTGAGTATTTACCACAAACATCATCAATTACAAATACCTGTTTACATTCTGGGTTATAATATTGTATTATATCTGAAGGGAAATGAACAGGTAAAATGTTGTAGTCCTGTTCTTTCTGTAAAAGAAGGGCAATATATTGTACAGCTTTAGACTTGCCACACCCGGTAGATCCAATGACTGTCACGACATTTTCTGTCTTCATCATCTCTTTAAGATGTAAAATTGCTCTTGTTTCTACCACTTTCTGATTAGATAGTTTCCATTCGTCTATTATTTCTCCATGAATATCTGCAATAAGTGAAGAAAATTGTGTCAAAATACCGTGAAAATGAGGAAGTTAACAGTTTTTAAGCATAAAAACTTCATAAAGGTCAACATGTACGTATATAGAAATGTTACTGAAGAGCATGTGAATGTAATCCTTTTTTTGTCTTATAGCAGATGAAAAAAAAGTTGAGATTTTTCATTAAATATTATGGAAATGATAAAATCAATATAAGGAAAACTAATTTTTTCGGTTCTAAAGAAATAATATGAAAAAAGTTGGATTTACAATTTAAATTATTTTAATTGCAAGAAAAATTCATTTCATTCACTCAGACTCTATTTATTAATGAAGAAATGGGGAAAAATATATCTTAAATTACAGTGTTGAGGAGAAAATAATGCGATAATAACATTCAAACAAATGGAGGTTAATGGTGAAGCGTACTGGATAGTTCTGTAATATAGAAACACTACACTGAACATTGAAAATACTAAGTATTATCAAACTTTGATACGTAGTTGTTAGTAATATTTATGCAGTTTTTTAAAAAGTTATACATAATCTATTTGTTACATGCAGGGCTCTGTTGTACCGTTATTGTTCAGGGATCTTTGGGATGCTATAGGGTGGTAGCATCATAACCAATTAATATTCCTTCAATGTCTGAAGACTAGTGAATGCAGAAATGAGTTGCATTGGGTTTGGTGGTTGGAAGTTTATCGTAACTTTCAGCGTTTTGTCAGCTATACTGTAACTACCAGACTTACTGGGGAGGAAAGCCTAAACAGCTAACCAGCTGATCCGGTGAATCCCCGACGTTGGATAGTTGTCTGGATACCTTGACACTTGAAGCGGGGAGAGCAATACTCGAACCCGTGACAGCGGTGTTAGGTTTGTGGTTATGAGTCAGCAACCTTGACCACCCGGCCACCCAAGCCTTTGGTGGAAGTGAGAATGATGTGTTGCTATCTACTAGATCATTCAAACCAACCGCGAATTATAATAGAAGGTACCCTTATACTGTTGCTTTTTTCGTAAATAATGTGAAAAGATATTCAAGAGATACGTTAATTTGTTTGTAGAATCTGATCAAGATGTTTGACGTACCACGTTGGTTGAACATTGAAACACCTATTAAGCAACCAGTCCATCGATTACCCAATATGAGAATGAAGTTTTGCGGAGGCATGTCAAGATAATGCTGCAGTGTAATGTCATTGCAGAGAGTGACAGTCCATGGTCTGCTGGTATGGTACAAAGAAAGACGGCACAACAAGATTTTGTATCGACTAAAGAAATTTGAACGATGTAACGAAGAGGAATGCATACCCAACCCTCGAATAGATGACAGCTTTGATAATAGCCATAATACATGGTTTTGTACAGTCATTTGTTTTCTGGATAATCGCAAATTGATATAAAGGAAAATGATAGACCAAAGACAACGTTTGTAACCAGAGAGGGTTTGTTCCAATCTGGGTTATGCAAGTTGGATTATGTAAAGCACCCTAAACATTCGAACGACTAATTTAGACAGTTCTTTAAGGGTTGCAGTGGCATACTTGTCTAGTCTATGTTGATGATATAATTTGCAAGAATTTCAAAGACATGATAGACAATTTGCATATGGAATTACAGATGGTTTGAAACTGAAATTTTCAAAAATGCAATTGATTTGATAGAGAACGACATATCTTCTGACGGAATATCCAGTAGTGCAAATAAAGAAAAAATATCAGAGTGGCTAAACCCCTAAATCTAATGGAAGTTTATTCCAAACTTTTTTACAACTGCAAAGTCACAATACAGACATACAGAAAAAGGGAACCCTTTCATTTGGAAAGAAGACTGCCAACTGGCTTTCCAGAATTTTGAGGCAAAAATTACCCAACTTTAGCTCATCCAGATTTAAGTCTGACATTTATTCTGGACACGTATGCTAGTGACTCAGCAATAGACGCAGTGTTTTCTCAGTGTCAAGATACGCCAGAAAGAGTTATTTCATATGGCAATAGGAGCTTGTCCAAATCAGAAAGGAAATACTGCGTAACTAGAAAAGTGATATTGGGTATAGTTAATTTCATACAATTAGGACAGACCATAATTAGCTAAGATGGCTCTTACGCATGAAAATCCAGGAGGCCAGCTAGCGAGATGGATAGACGTGTTATCTAGCTATGAATTTAAAATACTTCATAGGCCTAACAGGCAGCAATTAAACGGTTACATTATGAGTTGCATCCCTTGACGGCCTTGTGGATTCGTAAAAGAGAGTGAAGACGGGATCGAGACAAAAGGCAAAAGACAAAATAGGAGTATCCGGCGATGTGATAAATTCTGTTGAGAAAACGACAAAGCAGAGCTGTCAAGAATTGAGGAGATACAGTCGGAAGAGATGAATACTTCTAAGAAGTTGCAGGAAGGTGGCGGAAAAGTTACATATCAGATTATTATTGTACTCAGCAAACGGAGAGGAATATCATCAGTGTTACAATAGTGTATTTTCTTGTCACTTGGGCAAGACACGAACATTAGAAAAGATAAGACAATTATTTTACTGGCCAGGTCTTAAGACCGATGTGGAAAATATGTCAATGGCTGTGACATATGTACTAAACATAAAGGTCCTCAACCATAAGAAAAGGACACGAATGCAGCTGGTAAAATGTGGAGGACCAATGCGGAGAAAAGAACCGATATTTTAGGAGAATTGCATTAGACTTTCAGAGGAAATCGATACATACTTGTGGTATCGGATTAATCTACTAAATGGACCTAGTTTTAATCATGCCTAATATGGAGGCACATACGTTTGCATGAATTATTGTCGATGAAGTGATATCCAGATTTCGAGTACCTCAAGTTATCCACTCGGATCTAGGCAAACAGTTTGATGGCAAATTTGACAAGATGTGTGAATTGCTTAATATTAAGAAAACAAGTACATCATCACATCAGTCAGATGGTATAGACAATGTATACAATGTTGACTCCCTTTCTCAACGACAATCATTAAGAATGGGATGTCTATAACACTACCAATAGTGTTCGAAATGCCTTCTGTTTTAAGAAATATACCCTTGAGTAATTTGGTATAGAATATTACAGGAAAGGCTTGAAAGTAACGTTCAAAACGAAATGAAACGACAGAAAACATACTATAACAGGAAGCTACGAGTTTTACCTCTGGTTTATCAATCATGTCAAAAACCAGTTAAGCACATACACCAGTATAATGTCTCTTCAAAAGAACTTCTTGTGTCTAGCTGATAATATTATGTAAAGTAACCCTTTGCTTACGTTAACCAAGCAATCGGAGGCCTTCAAGAAATCCAGTCCTAATACACAATCTACCATTATCTAAATAAAATATTGTCTTTAATAACGAACTTGAATCTGCTTTTACCTCGCAAGTTCAAGTTAATGTCACACACTGATCTGATATCTTTGAGCACACCCAGCAACTGAGGTTTACCTCCATTCAGTCTACTATACAAATTAATGGAGACCAAGGTCAGTATTGCACCCGTATCTACTACAAATATAGCCGTTTAACCTTGTGCCTTAACTTCAATGTACATAGCAGACTCGTCTGATGCTGACTGGAGCGAACCAGTACGTTCTGATTGCTGTAGCGTTTAAACTACACCAAAGTTTGTTAGGGCGTCTTTTCACTTTGGGTATCGTTTCGGTTCGGTACAAAAGCGAACTTTATGCCCATAACCTGGATAACTGATTTCTTTCATCTTTCTTATTTCCTAATCCAATGCTAAAATTCTGTCTTCCATTTTCTTCATCCGGACGCTGACTTTCAGGGCCATTACTAAAATATTCTGTCCCGCTGTTATCTTTAGATTCCGAAGTGACCTGGTGTAAGTATCTTCTGTTGTCTCGTCCTTTGGTTTCAGCTCTGTTGTGAGGCGTAGGAAGTGATTGCTTGATACGCTGGCGAATATCAGAATCTACTGAGGAATCTAAGAACTGTTCTTTAGCTGGTATTTCATACAAATCTAGTGGGACTGTAGGATAAGGAAAATTTGCTAATCTTCTAACTGATTGGTCTATTTCTGCTAAACTCTGTTGCCTTTTGTCTCTGCTTAGTTCAGTTTGGATTGTCGGAACAAACCTGTCTGCTAGCAACTTTATCACAATGGTCCGGAATTCTTTCTTCCCTATTTAGACAGGTCGTCCAGGATAGTTTGGGCTTGTCCACTTAATCACACAGCAAGGAGCAACCCCTTTTGCTCCTCTGCCATTTAGTTTATCATCGTCAATATTTCAGTTGGGACAACTAATCATCCATAAAGTTGTCCCGTCATATTTTGAAGTTTTGTATTTGATCCCTCTGTTAACCCTTGCATTTTGGTTCATCTTTTTTTTTGCATGTAACTCTTTTGGAGGTGTCTTATTAAATAAACTCTGTGTTGGTAATGGCAGAATTATCACCTACTTTCAAGGCTGTTTTGGGAGGTGAATAATGTCGCTTTGTTTGTCTACCTATAACGTACGCGATGTCTTACATTCAAGCTTAGGTAACTGCTCCTTCAAATCATCTATCATAGTTTTGTTACCTGTTATCATGACACACATATATAGCTCTTGAAATTTGCACCAAATTTATCGTCACGTGCCAAAAGGTTTCGTGTATTGTTTCGTACTTGGTTAACCCAGGATTCAGGAGTATAAGATATATCAGGCTTAACTTACAAAACTAACTGACTTGCCACCAAAAAATTGATTAACTCCCGTGCCAGGCCGCTTAATTATACAGCTAAACTTGTCAGACACCTATAATTGACCTATCTCTTTATCCAAATGTTTCCTTACCACTTATTTACCATAAGCGCAATGTAAAGACTCAGAAACTACCTTATTCGAATGAGTCCTTAATATTGCCTCTGTATTCCTAAAATATTGTGTCTACCTTATTCAGTATTTACAACCACAATAATTACTAAAAAATTTCAGAATTCCAAAAATTTTCGATAGAAAATGAAAGCTCAATAACAACAAATCCTTTATTTAAAGTATCTGAAACAAAGTCTAATATTTTAATTAATGGCAGAATATATTTTGTAAAGAAAATTGGATTATCTTCATAAAATATCTTATTTCATATGTAATTATTTTCTTCATATACAATCAAATTTTAGATCAATACGATACAAATACAATGTTAAACTGATTTATGTTGTATATTATTGCATCAACTGTGTTCTTAAAAAATAGAAAAGGATTATCAAAATGAAAAGGAAATAAAATAATATTTCAGTTAACATAATTGACCAAATAAGATCAGATATAAATATTTAATAAATTTATCAGCTGTTCATTGCAAATCAAACCCGAATTCCCTTAAACTCACAGCATAAATTGGAAAATGAGTTGGAGGTTATCGGAACTTTGTATTATAAATATTACCAATTATAAGGTTTTAAGTTCAAATTAAACTATTGCATTTTAGTTCCAATTTTTTTGCAAATGTCAATAGAAAAGACACGGAACTGTGTACTTTCAGTTCAGCCACATTATTATTTTACATTAAAAGTGAAAGCGTTTTAATTAACAAACGAAGTAATAAATAGCTATAACATATATCTACCACTAAAACCTTCAAGTTTTAAGTATTCACGACATATTGAGAAAAAAAACTTTAGCTTTGTCTACTTTATATGATGTGCCCAGAGGATAAGAAAGTGGAACTCTCCGTATTTCATAGCTTTGATATCGTTTCTATTATTGGTTCAAATTTTATTCGTTCCCTTTTAAAAATATAAATTTAAAAATAAGCATTGTAATTCTTATATTCAATAGTAACCATTGTGCGAATTGTTATTTTAGTTCTTGCCTTAACTTAAAATTAGATTCATTTAATCTGTAGAACATGTATTGCATATTAAATTAGTATAGTCTTCTCAAACAAGGGTATGTTGCTCCCAGGTTGAAGTCATCCCTTCAAAAATTCTATGGCCGTCACCACGAACTGGT
>JAOXYJ010419639.1:0-15202 GCA_028566555.1 Lithophaga nigra | reverse complement strand
AATAGACATAGTCTTAAAGTTAGCTTGACTATAAAATTAGTACAAATTTTTGTACATGTATATTGATTTTTCATGCTATACAGCTTTCTTAGATATATATTTTATCATTGTTTTGTAATCTTCCTCAATGTGCGAACTCAATATTTCAATTGTAAGCTACATGTACATGTATCTCTTTTCTCCTTTAGTGCTTCATTTTCTTTTATTTACTGTCTTCTAAGAATTTAAAACATCCTTTTATAACCAAAGTAAAAGCTTTTTTTATCCCTGACTATGTTTACTTCGTAAGCATTTTACCTACTTTAGTTTGTCCTACAATAGTAACTGTAAATTCAGAAATTAATGCTGGCATTTATTATTGTGATTCCTCTACTACAATCCAAAATGCAACTTTATTCTTTTGGGATTTCAGTCAATGTTTCACAACGTATACTAAGAAAAATCAAACTGTGAATTTTTTTATGTGTTAAATATCCTGTTGCATTATTCGCAATAATAAAGTAATTACATTAATTTCTGAATTTACAATAAGGAAATATTAGCTTTACATTTCTCATTTACTTCGGGTAATTTTTTGTTTTGTTTTTTTTAAATGCTTTGATAATATATTTCTCATCCTTATATTTTTTACCTTGTTCATATATCAGTAATCCTTAACCTTGATTTAAAGACCTCTGCATTTTTAAGAAGTCAAAATTATTTATAAAGCCAGTGGGTGAATTCAGCTTCAGTTGAACTGAATGATCCATCTCATCACATGATGTAGGTTTGTCTATAATGAAATGTAGGTAAAGGTTTCCCTAGATCTCTAGATTCTTCAATGCTTTCCAAACTGAGAATGATTGAAAGAATATTCTGTTGCTATGCTTTTCCAAAATATGGAAGACCCTAAAACATTGATGCAAAATAAGTAATATGTTGATAAAATTAGCTCTCAGTAGATCGATGTATAATTGCCCATTTTTGAAAAAGCATTATGATCTGATAAAATATACACCAGGCCTATTAAATAAGTGTCTTAGTTTATACATTTATATCCCATGTACTGAAGATTCTGATTTTTTTTTTAAGATGCACAAATTTGTGCGATTTTCATCGTGAGCAAAGCTGGGAGAAGTGGCTTGGAACATCAGCTAATGGTCTGATGCAGAGCAAGTCAACCATTCTAACAATGTTGAGAGCTATAGCCAATTCTTCTACAGAAGACGAATTTCATACTTCTGAGACAGTGTTAAAGGTATGTACATATCGTCAGTCTAGTTTTTAAAATACTGTCTTATGTACATATTCCAAGTTGTGCATGGAACAATGATGATTTTTACTATGATTATTGTCTGTGGCTGAGGCAATATTATGTGATATTACTTACTGTCATCATCAGCGTCAACATTTGGTTGGGGTTTATGATATGCATATATGAATGATACAATCAAAGTTGCATGACTTTTGTTAAATATAGAAATTGGTAAAAGAACACTTATCTGCCAGTATAGCCCTTTCTAGAAACTCATTTCTGGAAGCCAAAATTTCTATTTGTAAAGCATTATTTCCCTTGTTGGGTAGTGCAGATTTGCTGCAATACAGTGCATGAATAGAAGTAAATAGAAAATTACATATTTCTCCAACATTTTCAGCTTTAAATTGGGTTTTGATTAACATCTACAAGTGTGTTTGGCACAACAAAAATCATGAGTAACTCTTAAGGTTATATAAGTATATATGCCACTGCTCCCTGACTAGTTTTTCATTGGACTTCACTGACGACATCCAGTTCTGCTGCCTATCAAGGGAAATAACATGCATCAAATTATATTTTTAGAGTAAAATTCAAGATTCTGATAGTGACAAAAAGAAAGGTTAATGTCAGAAAGACAGCAATCCGTCCCTCATTTGCAATTTTTAACAATAATCAGTATATTAATTTGTGTACGAAGCACTTTTCTGGATAAGCGTTTATCAGGTATGCTTGGGGCCAAACTATTGGAAATCCAGTTAATGATATAAATTACTACACAACAGCAGTTTTTCGGACATTTTGATGCCATTTTGTCTTCAATATTTTGGCTTTTTGATATGGTCTTCCAAATGTTTGACTGCTACCAGTACTGATGATGTTAACAACAGAAACGTCAAAATTATGAACGATATTTCGCATTTACAAAACCCGACCAAAATTATGGAACACCAAAATATGAAATATCTAAAACATGACCGTGACACTTTTGTCTTTTTTTGAAGGAAATTTGCTACAGACATGACAGAACTTCAAGTTTTCCATACAGTTAAATAATTTTTAAGCTAGCAATAAAAAGCGATTCTGTTTTGAAAATTTACATTTAGGCTCTGAATTGCACATGTAATACAGTTAGAGTACTTTTAGATCCTGTGCATAACTATTACTCAATTATATTGACCTAGTTGGGCGTGGCTTAATTATAACAGGACAATATACAGATACAGTCAGTCAGTCAGTCAGTCAGTCACTGTAAAGTTGTAAAATTGCCTGGCCATGTCAATAAAAGAGTAATTAATACCCTATTTTAAGAACAGGTTTCCTATAGACAGATACATGTATTTTTATTGCTAATTTTGATAAAAGCATTTGATTTCTTAGGAAAGTTCTGCATGGAATGAAAATGAAAAGTTCAGAAATTGGTTTCAGAGATACTGGCTGGACAAGTCTAGGGTGAGTATTTCAGTGAGTGCATGTCTTATAACATTTGGAAATGATATTTAATCTTCTGTGTCAAAATAAAGTTATGTTGAAAAAAAAAAACATTCTAATATATAAGTCAGACTTGTTTATTAAGTGATCACTGACATCACACAGAAATCTTGCATTTGATAGAGGTGTTTCAATTTTTTTGGAAGGTTGCCTTTTCTTTTTTTTTAAAGAGGGTGTCCATGCAAAACCCAGGCAGTAGGTGGCACATGACAAATTTTGCTTTGAAAAAAATTTCATCCATTTGAGATCACAAACTCGTGTTTTCTAAAAATGAATGTTGGTTTGTAATTTACTGCATTGGTTAGAGAGAAATAAATTACACAGAAAGCACTAAAATCTTTGAAATAAAGGGAGATAACTCTATGATATGTACATAATTTAGTTGCTTTGCTAGGGAACTTTGAAATCATATTATGAGTCATCCCCTCTTGATACATAAAATTTCCTGTTCTCTTTGACATACAAATGAGTTCGACATTACATTGCAACAAAAAAATCGGTGGGATAAACTTTACCATGTACCGCCCATATCATAGAATCTGCCTGGTTTCTACATGGACAGCCTCTCAGAGGGATATTGTCCCTCATTTTCATTAAAATTTGAAAACAAACAATTTTCACTGTATGTATAGTTCTCAATATATAAAACATATTTGCCGATACAAATTTATTAAAAAATCAATATGAAGCAAGATGTGAGTCAAAATAAACCCTACTTTTTCAGCTTTAGTGGATGAAAACAATTATATGTTTCCACACCCACTATTCATATGACTCCTGCCTGGAAAAACCCGATCGCTATACTGTATATATTACAGACAATGCAGTGTTGTAAGTGCTACAACTCGCGAAAAATTGTGTGCATGAACATGCCTCGGGATTTCTCGACTTGGTAGTTGGGAAAGTTCGACTCGTCTTCGGAAAGAATTCCAATTCACAATGAAGTAGGTTGAAAGTAAACAAACTGAAAATTCGGCGACATATTTTTCTTTAAAACGCTGAATTAGCCGTCGAAATGGAAGCAAATTTTCATTAATACCTCTTTTTATACATTCATCAGCAAATTGACGTTGTTTCTAAAGGTTTACAAAAATGTGATTTTGAGAGACAATATCCCTTTAAAATACCAAAACACAAACCATGCATTCTATGTCAAACTTGTCATTCTTTCTGAAAAAAAGCTGTTCAATAAGTTTTTTCTTTTCTTATTTCTTAGAGATGGGTGCAGGTATACAGACATGACCGTTTCAATGCATTCATTAATACCAACAATGGAGTGGAACGCATGAACAAGTGCCTGAAATATGAATATCTTGAAATGAAGAAAGCTCCATCACTCAGTTCTCTTCTAGGTACTTTAATAGACAAGTTCCTGCCAGATACATACAAGAGGTAATATACATGTTTTAGCAGCCTTCATGGCCTTTCTGCTTGAAACATTTTAAAACATCTGACCCAAAGGGCTATTGCTACCACTGAGTGTGAGCGATACAGACTGACCTGAGACTCTTCTAAATTTTGTTTCAGAAAAAGTATTTATTGTACACATGACAGTCACAATTAATCTATTTCTGTCTTTTGGTACCATTGGACATCCATCGACGTCCTTCGTTAACCTTTTGCATTTTAATCTTCTCTGAAACCACTGGGCCAATTTGGATCAAACTTGGCAGGGATGATCCTTGGGTGTTCCCCTTTCAGAATTATATCCGACGACCTTGCCCCCAACCATGATGGCAGCATTTGCTTAAAAGGAGAAAATTTTAAGGGGAGATAACGCAATTAGCATAGTACCCTATGGGAAATGTTTAAAAATCTTCTCCTCTGAAAGTGCTTGGCCAGTTAGAACCAAACTATGTTGGAATGGTCCTAAGGTGGTCCCCTTTCAGAATTATATTCTATGACTCCGCCCAACAACCAAGATGACCGCCATCAGTAGACAATAGTATATGGGAAAAATGTTTAAAAATCTTCTCCACTGAAACCATGTGGCAATTTAGGACCAAACTTTGACTGTATGGTCCTTAGGTGGTCCCATTTTAGAATTATATCTGTTGACCCCACCCGCCAACCAAGACAGCTGCCATCAGCCGACATACTTTTAACATAGGACACTATGGGGAAAATGTTAAAAATTCTTCTCCTCTGAAACTGCTTGACTAATTGGAACCAAACTTTGATTGAATGGTGCTGAGATGGTCCCCTTTCAGAATTATATCCGATGATCCTGCCTGCCAACCAAGCTGCGACCATCAGCTGACATAGTTTTAACAAAGGACCCTATGGTATAAGTGGGCTAATTTATGTCAGGTGAGCGATACAGTTCACCTGAGCCTCTAGCTAATATATAAACTTTGTAATCAATGCACTACATATTTGTGTACTTTACTTCCACAATCTTAATCAATTTTTTAGCATAAGCATATAGCTGGAAAATTAATGCATTTTTTTTTATTTGTTCAGCAGGTTAATCAGTTGCACCAAATGAGGATAAAGTCACAAGAAACTTATGTTATTTGTATAAAAAATTATTTGAATATTTTGTCTACATCAATATGGTTTTGGACAAATTACTATAATTTAAAAAAGTCAATTGAGTTATGTACATATGTTTATGAAGTATTTCTTTCAGCACTGAATGATCTACATTAGTATAATTTGGTGTAAAGATCCCCTTAAATAGTTCCTTTTGGTAAATAATTTTTACACATAAAAGATTATATTTATGATTATTTCAGATACCTGCAACTGAATGTTTCATTTGCCGAGGAAACCAAATCCTACAATGTAGACATTCCTTCATTTCTGCACAATCGACCAAAAAGTGTAGTAGATCTAGCATACAAAAGGTGGTTGGAATCGGCCAACATTCCAGTTACAGACATTGACCAAATTGGGGATGGACTTTTCTATGTCCAGAGTCAGAGTGGACATGACAGGGTGTATGCAGTCAACTTTACAGCAAACTCTGCTGGGCTACCATCTTGTGACTGCTATGACTGGAAAAAGTCCCATTTGCCTTGCAAACACTTCATGTCTGTGATTAGGAACTTCAACAACTGGTCCTGGGATTCCCTACCAACCACCTACAGGGAAAATCCTTTTATAATATTGGATCTTGAATATTCAGCTACACCTATTCTATCTAGCCAACAGTCGGACAGTGCATCGGTTACCTGTAAAGAAGATCAATCCAGGGAAAGTGATGTAAATGAGGAAGTGGGGCCATCTGACCATGTTCAGCTTCCAATTACAAGTGCAAGAGCACTGAAGCAAGAACGTAGAAAAATTTTGGACATGTGTCAAATGATGAAGGAATGGGTATACCACTGTAAAGACCTGCAAACATTAAAAACCACCAGCAATGAAATGCAGGCTTTGCTTCATTCCATGAGGTCAACACTAAAGAAAGATGGACCATTTATATCTGATCTAAACGACATTGACACAAGACCAACTGTGGAGACAACGGATAGTAATAGTAAAAGAAGACCAACTGTGGGGACAACGGATAGTAAAAGTAAAAGAAGACCAACTGTGGAGAAAGGACAGAACACCAAGAGTAGAGTAAGACTGCCATTGCATCGCAGCAGGAAGAGAGGAGGTGGAAGACATGGAATAAAGGCTCAACAACGAAAAGCCTCCATCTCAAGAGGAATAGGGAAGATGTCGGTTCCTGTAGGTATGTGATACAGCTGCCACTACTGTTTGAAAACAATGACTGTCCATTTCTAGACAGAAAATCAAGGAAACAAGAAAGTTGTAACAGTAGTTTTTTATTTATTTATGAAGTACTCAAATGACTTTCATCAGGCTTGAAAGAAAGATCACGAATTGAGACAAACAAAATGACTTTCACAACCCTTTAAGTCCTTTCATCTTCCACAGTGGGATGTAACATGACTGTGACACACCTTCTCATGCAAAATGTGTAATTTATTCGGAAAAATCTGTCAAAATGTAACTTTTTGACCCCATGGGATCTAGCCTTTGGCTATCAGATAAAAATAGCTAGGAACAAATCATTTAATTCTTTCAGTCATTTTGTAAAATGTGCATAATCAAAGGATCTTACAATATGCCAATGTCCTCAATTCTAATGGATAACTAAAAAAAAAATGTTTGGATAATGACATGACTAAATGTCTCTTTAGCAGCTTTAGAATACTGTTTTGCATTTACTGCATTTTACTTTAGCTATTTTCCCTCTGTTTGTAGAAAGTGAAGTCCATGTGATTGAGGAGCAGATAGAGATATCAGATTCAGCTGATTGCCTTTATATTCCTACATTGGAGTCTTCAAGGACAGGTATTTAACACTTTGTAACAATTAATTCACTATAATTTGCAACATAGATGACAAGTATATTTTACATAATAATATACTGTGATGTTAATTGGCTTGCAGTTCAAACTTGAATGGATAGAATACAGGTACCCATTTGATACCTAATCAATGTGCTTGTTCAGTATGGTTAAAATTCCACATAATGGTTTCAAAATCTCTTCAGATATGCTTAGATATCTTGATACATGTATTTTCTAAATAACCATTTTTAGCTCGCATGATTCAAAGGGTCATGTCAGTCATTGATTTTTTTGGGTGTCTGGTGTCATTGGCCATAAACTTTTCACATTTTAATCAACTTCTCCAAATCTACTGGAACATTCTGAACCAAAGTTGGCAGGGAAGGTCCTTGGGTGGTTAGTTCTTGCAAAATTGTCCAGATTTCGATCTATCCCAATCATCCAATTCCTGTTTATTTATGCCATTTGTAAATTTTCCCACATATTTACTATTTTTTATCACAAAATTCTCCACAAATAAATGTAAACAGCAGCCTGTTCATATTTGGTGTGAAGCACAACCATGTTGAGTTGTAATATGAGATTCAGTTTTTACCTTTCACACACCAACTTCATGTTTTTAACGATACAGTGTTACATTTTTGCCTATATACATGTATTATGCAATTATTTTGTCACCAAATTAGGATGATATACTGTAGGATGTTCTTACTTATCTGGGAGAGTGGGTATTTGTATACCTTGTCTTGCAATTCTTTCATTAAGAGAGATGAGCATTACAGGTTCTTTTGAGCTTCTAGTTACCTTGTCCCCATTTTCAGAAGTACAGAAGGATGGACTGTCTAAAGGGGCCACTGAATTTAAGAAGAGAAAGATAGACCAGTTAGAAGAGCAATCTAGTTAGTATTTAGTTTTCAGAAATTCTTCGTAGAATATGAAATAGTGATATACATGATAGAAATTCCATGAAACACTGTTCAAATAAAAAAAAAACTTGGTGCAAAAAAAACCCCAAAGGTATACATTCTATCTACACAGTAGAAAAATCAAGTATTAATACTCAATCTTGTTACTTTTCCAGGTGTCATGAGGTAGGTGAAGATGTTCATTTGTTTGTGTTGTTTTACTGTCTTTTACAATTCTGTCACATGACACAACTTTATGCATAGGCAGTCTACAAAAACATATTGAAATGTGGGAAAAGCTGTCAGGGAATTAATGTTACTAGAAAATGTCAATAACAACACTTCAAAGGAAACAACAGATGTTAAAATACATGCACTTCTTTAATTTTTAATATGTATTGGCCAACACTATACTGAAATGCACTAAATGGTGCTCAAATTTACATATGATATCATGTTATAAATAGTGTACATGTATACTAGTTAAACTGTGCATTTGTGATGTCTATTTATGTCCATGTATTATCTGTAATTCTGTTTAAAATGGATTATTTTTTAACGTAAAAAGTTGATTTTTGTTATAAATAACACTGTTGTTAATAAATATACTATAAACACATATATTTGTTGGCTCAAATGATTTTATTGTGCAAATATTCAGATACATCCTTAGCTGTTTGAAATTTTGCTTTGACTGCTGCATTATTAACATCGGATTGATGATTTCAGGTTCAAAGATAACAAGTACTGGAGGTCCTGAGAGAAAGAAGGCAAAAACTGCACCCCAGGAAAGTGAAAATTCAGGTACCACTCCTTTTTTAATATACTATCGGAGATACAGGTTGGCAAAATTAGTTGCTCACTTGAGAGTCAAGTAAGATTTTGGTAACATCTCTCAGGTTTGTTCTCCGTACGAATGGTCCAAAAGTTGTTCCCTTTGTAAGTTGTTTTCAAAGGTCCTCCAAAACCATCATTGAAGATGGCCACCTTTACAAAAATGGAAATTCATCTAAAAACCACTTACACATTATCTCCTTATGTCACAGCCACCAATCACTCTCATGCATAACATATGGTTTATAATAATTCTTCATGATATATCACTTACCCCTGGTTATTTATCACAATTGTGAGCTTAATGTATTTGGCCACTCTTAGCAAGATACATAAGCATATACCTGTAGAAACTGCTTCATACTAATTCTAACTAATTTTCCCTCTCATGCAGAGTCTAAAGCCATACGTTTTATATTTCTAACTTAAACTGACCATATACATTAAGGACATAATATTGTGTGGAATTGCATTCCTCTATTTTTGAATAACTTCTATAAAATAATTTTTTGGTGACTGTTTGGAGAATTGTAATCAAACTCTGGTAATCTTGTTTCAGAATTATGTCCAAGAACGTACTGGCTACCAAACAAAATGTTTATGCTAAGTAAAATGTATCTTGTTTGAAGGAGGCTTGTGACATATAAAAAAAATCCCTAAATAAGGAAGCTCTGTGGAGATTTGATACCATTTTTATTACAACATCTTGTTAATGATTTTTTTATACCCCCTGCTTTAAAGTAGGCAGAATATAGTGATTAAGGATATTAGATATGATCTATCATTTAAAAGGCTAATGAATTGATAATTGGGTATTTTTTTATTTCTTCAGACATATTCAAAAAGACAGTTCAGTTTAGAGATCCCATAGAAGAAGAACAGCTCTTTGAAAGAACAAGTAAGTGTTGTGTAGGTGTCTGTTAAAGAAAATATATATTATACCCTCAAGTGTACAGTCAAATGGTACAGTTAATGTGCAGTCGAAGATGTCTCTAAATCATTTAAATGCTGTGTTTATATGTCAATAATTATTTTATTATATTGCATGCTACATAGTAGCTTAGGGCAAAATGACTTTTACCTGCCTGTCAGTCTGTCCATCGTCAATATGTTGTCACCTGGAGAGCATCTTTATCTCTTGGCTGACAGTATTGCTTTCAACAATGTTTTGATTGATTTTTTGTTGGCTATTTAATGTCCAATGGCCAGGACAATGTTTTGAACGTGATTTTAAAGTGAAATACATTGCATGGGAATATATAGCTTTAATGTTTTAAATTTAAAGATACTGATGTTTAATTAAACTGTTTCAGTTTTATAATTTGTTTATTGTTATAGACACAATTGACAGACAAAACAGAATTTTTAATGTAGATGGATTCAGAATTAACCAGGAGAGTTTGGATGATTTAGATACTGAATTACCAGATGAAGTATGTATAAGTTATTATATGTAAGAATTATTTAGGTCATATATCAGTTATAGGTATATTGTTCATTGTTTTGATGCATAAGTGTGATTATAGGTTTTAATTTTTATAGTGTAGCAAAATCAAATATATTTATTATTAATTTGTATCAATGATGTATTGATTAATTGAATTAATTATGCTTCACTGACTTGTCTCTACTCTTGCAATAGTCAGTCACAAGAAGTGAACTAGGCAAACTTTTTAATCAATGATTACCTACATTTTTTTTCAGGTAATGGATGCCTATATCTCTGTGAAAGCCAGGAACTGTAAGGTCTGTAGGATAGTCAAACTAATGAAATTCAAAGTAAACAAAAACTGACATTCTTTTTTATTGCATTAATATTTAGTATTCTGTTTTGATGTACTAAGGTCTCAACTAACTGAAATTTTTATTAATCAAAACCTTTTTTTCTATTTGAATTAATGTAAGGTGTTTTCTAGAATATAAAATATACTCAACACAATGTATAAAACTACAGATTACCTATATAGGTCATTTGTAGGTTAATCTCTAAATTTAGATTAGCTTTTGATGTACTTTTGCTATTTGTACATGTGCAATATACATGTATGACAATTAATTACGTTGGATGAGCCTGAATGTTTTCTAGAATATTGTTCATTGTTTTGATGCATAAGTGTGATTATTTACTTAAGTTACAGCAATTGGAATTACAAATGAAGCAATAATTCTTTAAAATGAAAAAGAAAGACAAATTGGGGCATATAATGTCAAGGAGATAATATCCCATGTTCAACAAAAATCATTTATCATTTAAAAAACTTGTGATCAATTATTCAATGGCATATTTTTCACAGAGTAGAAGTGTAGCTTTCTTACCACATGCCACAGTATCTTCTATTTTCGTGGATCCCATTGATGTAAATGAGCCATTTCCTACCCATGGATATCTTAGTGAGGTATGACTAATTTACCAAAAAAAAAAAGAAGAAAACTAAAGGATTTTAGTCCTTACTAAATTAAGTATGAAATCAGAAATACAGATCATGCAAAGGCTTAGATGAAAATCATTTACCTGCACTGTTGTTATGCCAAACTGTATGTTGTATGCATATCTATTAGCAGTCAAATTATTGTGCTGAGAGACTTAAAAAATAGAATAATCTATAAAACCTTTCCCATGGTATAAAGTGGACTTGTGCAAACTTATGGTTATGTGCGATAACCAGTGTGAAGTTTCAAACAAATGAAAAATTCAGAGACAATGACATAATGTGTTGAAATTGTTATAATTTCCCATGTTAATACATTGTAGGTCAATTTTGAGCATTATGAGATGTTGATTGGTGCTGTCTTTGAGAAAGATACTAATCATTGGTGTTTAATGGTAAGTAATGATTATACAATGTAAGTCCATCATAATTTCCATCAATTTGACATGTTTTTCACACCTCAGCCAAATGATTCAATATTTGGTATGTATAGACTTATATCTTTATTCATTGATTTTAACTTCCATTAGGTAACAAATATTGATTTTGATGTGCAAAATTGAGGTTTTTTTTCTCTCATATTAAATAGATTGAATTAATTTATAATTTACTTCAGTATTAGTGTCTTGAACAAGTACAAATATTAGTGCACAATTTTTGGGACATGTGCATATTCTTATAAAATTTCAAGCTAACTTAATACAAATAACTTTTACTTCAAAAGTATATATATATCTTGAAATACTGTCATGCTGTAGCTTATTTGTATCATGATATAACTTTTTGACCTCAGTAAGTCCAGCCCTATTTCTTTTTCCTTGTTGTTTATTTTTAAAAAAATCCTCGATATAAGATAAGTTAAATGTTGCTTTCAAACTGATTGAAATAAGATCTGTATACTCCCCCCCCCCTAAAAAAAAGAGTGGATAACTGGGCAAATATCCACCAATAAAGATAAGATTCACTTAGGTGCATGTACTAACACATGTTTTTTTTTACCAGTATTATTTCAGGTAGTTTTTCCACAGAAACACCAGATCTTATATATGAATCCATTGGGAGAGACTTCTTCACAGAAAGACAAATATTTACAGAATTGGGTGTAAGTTTTTGGTGAAAAAGTTTACAACAGTTTTGTTTATTTGTGTTGATCCAGGATTTTTATGCCCCCGTCTTAAGAGAATGGGGCCTGTAATTTTAACCCTTTTCTGCCTTTCCGCCTGTCTGTTCCATTTTGGTTTCCATTCAATTTTTGTAGTTGTTTTTTTTTACATGAAGAAATGATCACATTTACTTTGAACCATGCACAGCTTTCAAACAGAACACATGAAATACAGAAAATTTATCATGAAACAGGTTGTAGACAACCTGCAAATATTTGATTAAAATCTTTTTGGACAATCTTCGACAATGAGCAAAAATTATACCTAAACAGCCTACTTTAATAAGTCTGTCTCTGCAAAACACTAATTATTTTGCAATTCTTAAATACAATAATTGCAAACCTTTAGCTGAATACAAGTGCTCAATTAATTTTAGATTTTTTCTGAATGAGCGGTATAACCGTGGATTTGGCAGTGGAAGTCTTCAGTGGGAGGTTATAAGCAGACCTCACAGAAAACAGATGGATTCTGTCTCATGTGGTGTTTTTACTTTGAAGGTATATCATATTTATACTGTAACTTCTTGTAAATAGGAGATATGAAAATAAAAATCATATCTGAACATTTGACAATTACATCATTGAAACGTAGTTCTGATCTTGACAATCAGATATGAACATATTTGAACAACAGCCTTCTTTGACATAGTTATTATATTTTTAACCCTTTCCTTCATGGGCTAGGGTTAGACTCAAGTGAATCCATCCAAAATTTGAAACTATTCTAGTTTCTTTAAAACTGGTCCAAAAGGGTCAAACTTAATTGGTGGGAGTCTACAATTGCCAAGTGTTTTCAGAAAGAAAGTGTTAGAGTCTGGTTTACTATTACCATAGAGAGAGTATTGGGGAAAATGCATTTTTCATGATATTTCCCTCAAAATTTGGTTTTAAAAATTAGTAGGAGATATACAACAGAAACTTGCCAAATCTAAAAACTCCAGCTATTCAGTAAATTTCAAGTCTGTTTGGCATGGGTGTGTGACCCCCAAATTTCTTTAGCATATGAGGGGCTTGTGCCTCTTCAAAGTCCTAAAACAGAGGGGGGGGGCAAATGGTTCCCCTATGGGAACACCCCCCCCAACAGTGGCAGAACCTTTTTGGCCCCAAATCATGCTAGATTCTGATGTAAAATAAGCCAACAGTTGCTGTACTATCAGACCATGGTTGTATGTCTCTATCACCCCAGAAAGTGGGAGTGCTTTAAAAATGGGAAAGCAAGGGGTTAAGTATACGTCCATCTAAGGAAATGGTGAAACATGGCAAAAAATGTCCACCTTATATGTGGTTAATTACCTTTGCTGTTTGCAAATATTGCACCATATCTATATGTAGAAATACAAAGTATTAATAACTCAAAACTATAGATTATCAAGCATTCAAAATGAAATGAATTGTTGCCGAAAAAAAAAGGAAAATTAAAAACATAAAATTCACTTTGTGATGAATGGAAATGTGTTCTGTTATGTACATATTCTGCATACCTTTCGAAAATATGTAGAAGATATTTGATGATTCATATGAAATACTAAAGTTTTTATATTTAAAGTTTGCAGAACAACTACTTGATGATGAAGAAAATTTCAAATTTTACTCATCTAAAAGAGGAATATCAGCTGAAAGGCATGTTATTGGCCAATTTCTTATTGAGCACAGTGGTATGTTTTCTCCATTTTTAGCTCACCTGACCAAAGGTCATGTGAGCTATTGCTACCACTGAGCGTCTGTCGTCCGTCCGTTAAATTAAGATGGCAGCCACCAGTGGACACAGTTCTTAGGAAGACCCTATGAGAAAAATGGTTAAAAAAAAGTTTCTCCTTTGGTGGTCATGATGACTTTCAAAGTGTCCAGTGAACCAGTCTGCATCCAGGATGGCCATCATCAGTGGACATTTCATCAAGCAGACATATCTAAATGGGTCTATTTAAGTAAGGTGAGCGATACAGGCTCACCTGAGCCTCTAGTCAGATCTGTCAAATCTCTCCCGTGTTGCTTGAGATCACAGATTTTAATCTTTATTTTTCAGGCAATTTCCTTTAAGATTTTTATTATAGTCTGTCCGACTGTCTGTCTATCTGTGACACTTTTTGTTTCCTGGTGATAAAAAGACAACCTTTTGTGTAGTTTTCTTAAATTTTAACATATTACTGTTCAATTTTGGTGCAAAATACTTTTGGAGAATATTGATAAGGTTTTATGAAGACAGTGGGATGAGGAAGTCTATATTTTCTCTTTATAAAATAAAGAAATAGTTTCCTTGCAAGTTCAGATTTAAAAGAGAAAAATTGAAATTTTAATTTCTTTCATGTAACCTATTATGTCAACTGACGTTAAGTTTTCATTTGACAGATGAAGTGTCCGACGACCCCCAGAATAGTTGTATGAAACGGGTAAGTAAATTAACAAGAAATGCTTAACTGGAAGGAAAATTAAAAGTAAAATTTTGTTCCCTTTTTGTATATCTTTTATGTTTGATACAACTTATTCTCACGTGAATTGATATTTACCGGCATCAAACGAGACTTGGAAGTTTATCACTATGTGATAAAGCAAACACTGCCCTCTGGTTGGGTGATAGAATGATGTGATAAAGCTAAGACTGAAATTCCATTAGATGTTCTTAGTGTCTCGCAAGAAGTATGTTTTGTAGCCTTAGCAACGTCTGACGTTCACATTTGTGTTGCTCCACATTCAAAAAAGGCTGTTTATCATAAGAAAAAACAGGTTTCACAACTTGTAAGAATTGTATATCACTTGTTATCAACTCTCGTTATTTAATAAAAAATAATAATAAACTCGCCAAGGCTCGTTTATTATTATTTTGTTATTAAATAACTTGAGTT
>JAOXYJ010418533.1:0-15207 GCA_028566555.1 Lithophaga nigra | reverse complement strand
TGTCAAATCAAATACTAACCTGAAGCCACTAGGAAACCAGGTGAGCGATACAGGCTCACTCAGGTGAGCCTCTAGTTTAAACATATATGCATTCACAGATGAATACTTACTTTAAAATCATAATACTTTGTCTGCTTTCATTACTCCTAGCAAACATATGAAGAGAATAAATTTTTGTGAATATTTATCTTGGTTTTTACTGTGTCTCAGTATGTACTTGGGAGCAGGCAACCTAATTATGTCTTCCATGGAAGACTCACATCTAAGTTTTATAAATCAATATTAATTACTGTTTTGCAAGTTCAGATTAATTTGTTAAGTATTTTTGTTTTGAGAGGTTTATTTTTCTCATCATTGTTAATTTCTTACACTTTATTTATACAGTGAAGTTAATTCTCAGAATCCTTGATTGTATTTTTTTAGATATTTTTATAGGTATACTGTTTTACCAGTTATGGTTCCAATACAGGAAGACATTTTAGCACAACATCCAGATAAATTTTGAATTATCTTGACCGCAGTTACATTTTATCATTATTGTGACACCATCATTTCGTTCCACTTACTCTACATCAACCTCTGGAACACTATTGAATAATACAATTATCATACATTTAGTATGTAAGCTGAAAATGTGTTTCACAAAATAATTTGGGCTGCTTAATTATTAAAAACATATAGAAAAATTCCATTTTGGAAATAAAAAATTTTTAACTCTTCAGATAAGCAACTGCCTCTCAAAATGCTTAAGTAGTTTTATTTAACAGAGAAACACTTCATTTGTTAAAAATTTTTTGTTATTCACTATATATATACAAGAAAGACCTTGTCAATTATGACTTTGTTAAATGGAATGAATTTGCACTGTAAATCAAGGTAGCCAGTATGATTTATTTTATTCACTTTGATACATGTATCTAATAGATAAAGAAATTGTACACATGTATGACTTCAATGAAAATCTTGCAGAAGAACGGTTTATGTACATACATACCTATGGCCACAATAAATTAATTATTAGATTTTCATCCAAATTTTTCCTGAAATAGGGGTGAACAGGCAAATTTTATTTATTTATTATACCCCCGCTAAATGGATTTCAAAAAATTTAAATTGTATATGTGCACCTCCTATTTTAATTTACTTGAATTTGACCATTCTAGATTTCCAGACACTTTATACATGCATGTACCTTGACACAAATACTAGACAGAACATACCAATGTTATCCGAACCCAGCAAATATATTTCTGCAAAACATTTAGAGATGGTAGAGAACAAAATTTTCATGGAAAATTTTTTTTTTTTGTATAAAATGGTGGGGGTAGGGGGTATTTGTAGCCCAAAGGTCACAGTATCTATCTTTTATTTTGTGTTGTAAAACTATATTTATGTGAACCATGAAGAATTTTTATGAAATTATTTAAGTTGATAATAAGCTGTAAGTAACATCAGGGACATTTTGAAAAGATATATATGTATACATACCTTATACTTTATTGATGAATTTGTCAGGCTTGTGGTTTTTTCTGCTTTTTTAATTGTGTATAATATAGAATTGATATATAACAAGTGTTTAGAGCCTGTCATTTGTTTGCTTTATTAATCATTTTATTCTAGTAAATAAATGGCTATTTCTTTCATTATTTATTTGGTAGTTATATTACTTGTACATGGTATAAACAAATCAATATAATTTGTAATGATTTTGAACAGGATGAATTTTTTGTTGTTGTTAATTTTAGATATTGCTTATTTATGAAATTATTTTGTTGATCCTAAACAATCTAATGTTCTATCACCCAGGTCTTATATACAAGATATCTCAGGATAGTAAGAATTTGCAAGGATCAAGCTAACTAGGCAGTTTTAACTCTTTTCTGTTCGTAACCACCATATATGATGGTTAGGAGTTTTTTTTCTGGCTGATAACATAATGTCATTTAACTGCAGTGTAGTTATTTTTTAAACTATATATATTTTCTTGAAGCTCGAAAAAAATTTTTGGTATATGACTCATAAGGGTTATTATTAGTATCAGAGTATATTTATGTTGTAAATATTCATGTTAACCATGAACAATGATGAAATTTCATTAAAAAATAATGTGACAAATGGGCTTACTCTGTATGTAATAAAGTACCCTCATACATTGGGTTTACAATAAAACTGAAAAATTCCAGTTGATTTTGATAGAAAATGACTTTTTTGTAATTTCCTATGATTCAGATTTGCAAATTACTGCACAAATTGATTAAAAAACTAAATACATTCATACTGTTCAATTCTGCAGTATTTCTTGTGTGCTGTTTTCAACAAAAATGTGGAGAATGATTTATCACTTAATCTGATTGTCATATTGGAAAAGCTAAAAACAATACAAACATCTACAGAATATAAGCTTTCATGTGGTATCTTGTAATTAATTTTTGCCGAAATAATGAATATATTCAGCTTAAGTTAGGTTGATAATGTTGTTTATAATCTCGGGAAAAAGGCCATGTGAGCTTTTGCCACCACTTGGTGGACATTGTCTGTCCATTGTCCATCTGTCATCCATCATCCATCCATTAACTTTTCACATTTTAATATTCTCATCAGAAACAACTAAACTGCTTGAACAGAAAGATTGTAGGGGTGATCTATGGATGGCCTTCTAAAAAGTTTCTCCTTTTGTGCTAATCAGACATTCACTATGGCCACCACAGGACAAAACATATTCTGATTGGCCGAAATATCCAAAATTTTCTCGTCAAAACCAAAGTGCAGATTGAACTGAAACTGTCAGTGGAAGGTCCTCTAAAAAGTATTTTACTGCTGATCTGATATTCAGTATGGTGCCACAGGGCAAAACAGTTTCTGATTGGTTGAAATTTCAAAAATCTTCTTGCTTGAAACCACATTGCCTGTTGAACTGTATCATATCGGTGCGAGTCTGTTGTATGAGCTGTATCACTATGAGTCACGCAAGCAACGAGTAGTGATGCAACTTTTACAACAGACAAGAGCTGATACAAATAGATGTATCATCACATTTGTGCATATGATATGTTTATCTAACATTTCTAAGGAAAAGCTTCAAAACATTACATTCAATGTTTAAAAAACATTTGAAAAAGGAAACTCGTTATGTAACGTCGTCTTTTTGTTTCACAAGGAACCTGTATTATTATGACGTCATGGAAAAGCAGTTCTGACTGAAGTGCATTTTGTATCACATATATATATGTGATACAGGTTTTTAGATCACCTGACACTATTTCCATCACTTGGCGTCCGGCGTCCATTGTATGTCGTCCGTTGTCCATTGTCGTCGTTACCTTTTCACATTTCAATCTTCTCCTCTGAAACCACTGGGCCAATTGAAACCAAACTTTACAGAAATGATATATGGAAGGTCCTTTACAAAGTTTCCTCATTTTGTGCGGATCGGACAATTAACATGGCCGCCATGGGCAATACTAGTTTCTGATTGGCTAAATATTAAAAATCTTCTGGTCTGACACTACTTGGCCAAATGAACTGTTGCTTTGCAGGAATAATGAATGTAAGATCCAGTAGAAAGTTTCCTCATTTTATGCTGATTTGACAATCAACATGGCCTCCATTACTAAAAATAGAACAGATAAAATCAACAAAAATTTCAATTAAAAAATTCTGAAAAATCCTGTAAAGGGCCAGTTGCTACCAAACTTTGGGGAAATGATACATTAATGATCCCCTTTAAGAATTATGGTTGATGACCCCAACCTCCATCAAACATGGCCACCACCGTTACTAAAAATAGAAAATTTGACAAAAAATTCAATAAAAAAATTCTGAAAAATCCTGTAAAGGGGCGATTGCTATGAAACTTTGGGTAAATGATACATTTATGATCACCTTTAAGAATTATGGTTGATGACCCCAACTGCCATCAAACATGGCCGCCACTGTTACTAAAAATAGAAAATTTGAAATATTTTTCTAGAATCATGTGTCAAATCAAATACTAAACCTGAAGCCACTAGGAAACCAGGTGAACGATACAGGCTCGCTCAGGTGAGCCTCTAATTATATTACATAGGTTGTTTCAAACAGATTTTGTGCTGTACTTTAAGAAATAAATACACAATGTTAGATAATCAGTGTTATCGCCTCAAGGTAAAACAGTTTTTGATTGGCTTACATTTAAACCAGTAAATGGATTTTAACTGGCTTACATTTAAACCAGTAAATGGATTTTAACAAAACTTTTAGATATTGTTCGGAACAATTTGTAGATGTAAGTCTCCTATTCTGTTTTTCTTGAAGTTGGGTTTTCTAGATTTTCAGATACTTTATACATGTACATCGGCACAAATACTACCTGCTCTAACCTGCAACTTGTTTGAAATGAATGAATGTATCAATAAAATTTGTAGAGATCGTTCAGTGCAAATTGTAGGTATGCATCTCATGTTTTACTGTTCATGAAGTTGAATATTCTAAATTTCCAGATTATTCATACATGTACCTTGGTTTAAATACTAGACAGAACATACCAGTGTTATCTGAAGCTCCTGCCAAAACAAAGAATGGATTTCTGGAGAACTTCCAGAGATTGTTGAGAACAAACTAGTCATGGAATTTTTTTATTATTTTTTGTTTGTTTGTATGAAATGGTGGTTAGGGTGGGTGTATTTGTGACCCGTAAGTTACATATCTTTTCTTGTTCTTTTCTTTTTTGGGAAGTATATCATTTATTAATAGGCATATGATAGTTTTTTGACATCTTCTAGTTTAACTTTTAGATCAACTTTTCAGTTGGTGATTTCCATATTACAATTCAGTGAATTTTGTGTCATGGTTTACATTGTAACTATAGTTCTAGTGTGTGCAGTTCTGACTTGTGATAATTAATTCATAACCATGACTCTGAAACAGTTTTCTGTACCCATCTATTATTAATATTTACATTCATATGATGGTATTAATGTAATCTTTGTTCAATAAACTAGATATTTCGCAAGTTTTTGTTTGATATCTTGTTTAAAGTTGAGGTGTATTTGAAATAAACATATATACCCGGTAATACTAAACATGCAAAACTTACTGTTGAACACTAAAAATGTCTGTTGCAATAGATGTAATGCACATTTTAGACCAACTTAACAATATAGCTAAATTTGACTGTAATGAACTGGTAACATGACTGGCTGATTGCATGGGGCTTTATGCCACATTCAGCAATTTATCATCTGTATCATGGTGTCCAGTTTTTATCCCTGACATTAAAAAAGTGGGGGATAATAGTCATCACTTCGTCTGGAATCATTCAGAGGAATAACTCTGCAACAAATTACCGAACCTACTTGTATTCTTGTGTGCAAGTTGCATATGGAGAACCCTACATAAGAATTGAAATTTGCCACTGCTCCTTTACAGAGTTATTGCCCTTTGTTAAAAAATTAGGGAGGGGATTTAGCCAATTTTATAAAGATATTACCCAGTAACTGTAAGCAGTTGAAGTTTGAAATGTGGTGTATTTAATTTTATAAGTTGTCAAGCTCACATTTGAATGAAATCAGGTCCAGACAGTCAAAGCAGTCCGGAGTTTTGATACTTGAACTTTGAAAATGAATCGGACACCAAGTGATGGCAATAGCTCACATGACTCTTCGGGTCAGGTGAGCTAAAATTGTGCAAAATTAACCCCCCCCCCTCCTTTTTTTTTTAAGCTGAAAAAACATAGAAGCTCAACTTCTACAAGAATTGTTACTTTTGCAACATGGATTAAGTACTAAATGAATAATCACGAAGTGATAAATCAACATTTTAGCTCAAAAAGGTGAAAGGATAACATTACTTTTGCAAATAATATGATTTTACAATTTTCAGCTTGTCAAACTGTAATGCCATACACTATTAATTTTCCCAGCAAAATGATATTGGCCAATTTTTTAGTTTTTTGTTACTGTTTCAGTAAGTTGAATGTTAAAATGTTACCTTTCAGTTGGAACAAAGACTGAAAAAAATGAATGGGCTTAGACTAAATATAAAACCATACATCAGTTTGGTTCAAATTTGTATAAATATCCATTACTGCATCATTTCGCACAATTTAAAGTGCAAAATTTCACCCTAAAAATGTTTCATGAGGTCTCATAATTATGAAAAAGTATAATTTACATATACATGTATTAAGAAAAAGACCAGATGTATATACATGTAAAGAAAACCTATCATATTTGAAAATTTACTATTTCAGTATTGGAAAGTCATCAAAAATAGAATCGAATAAATAACCCAAGGTCTCCCTAAGTAAGAATGAATGGTGTTTAGCCTGAAATTCCCAAAATATTACATAATACTTTATTTCAAGGGGTAATTTGATGCTATGAAACTTTTGGCATCAAAACTGACTGAAAAATGCAATATTGCTGTTTATATTCTTTCTTTCATGCTAATGACAAAATTTGGCTTTTATGTTCTTCTGCTAATTGTCATGCAATTAATATATCACAATATCTATGTTTAAAATGTAAATTTATATTGATAGAAATTCAAATAAAAGAAAATAAAATCATACATTTTCAATTTTTAATATTGCATCCCAAATTTTCATTCTTTCAACACCAAATAGTTTTGATGCATCTCATTTTTTATGAAGATAGTAGGTGTACTGCCACAATGCAATAAATATAACCCGATCCAGGGTTTAATAACTAAACAGGAGGTGGGTTAACACTATTTAATTAAAAAACCTGGTAACACAATGAGAAACAATGAATACAGTGTGTGATCCAATGTTTGTAGTGTATAATTCAGTGGTAAAAACACTGTGGTCAGCCCAAATTGTCCCTCAGTGAAATCTGCCTCTGGTGTGAAAAGAGCGGCAATGGGAGAGAGAGAGTACTGGGGAAAGAAATGTATGAATTACATAAATTAAAAATGATAATGAGAAATGTAAATGTGATCCAGCACACAATAGTTCAAGTCACTGCGAAATGATAAAGTGAACATACAGTGTTCTCCCCAAGGGGTTTAAGCATGGTGGGGTCAACATGCATCAATTTTTACCTACCATGCATTCAAACTCAACTTTCTTTAAGTCTGACTCATAATATTTTACCACCATGCATCAAATACTGACACCACCATGCTTTCCTCATTTACCCCATCCTCTAAGATTTTCAAGGACATTCATGTACAAGAACAAAGTTTTAATGAAATAAAGACAAAAGAACCAATACATACAAATTGGCATTAAATGTGAAATACACATGTTGCCAAAAATCCAAAATTTCACATAATTCCTCTGTATTGGTAAACCATACATTCACATGAGCAAAGTTGTCCGCTTGTCCAAGGATGTAACTTTTGGACAGGCTGGATACTTTGAGAAAATGAAAACTACATCTTATTTAATTTCTTTTAAATTTCAAGGAAATAAAATTTGACAGAAGGAATACTAGGTATGTGAATAGTTTTATTTAAAATTTCTGACATCCATAAATTGGTTTATTTGTGATTTATAATTATAATTATAAAAAATTGAATTTATTGTGAAATTTATTTCCAGTATAACTTCAATATTTAATAAAATAAAATTTGACACAAAACTACTGCTTTTCTGCTTGTCCTGAAATTCATGACTTAGGCCAAAAAAAAGTATGTGTGTTTAGGGTTTCATGCTTGCAAAAGTTAGGGTTGGTAGGTAGGGATATTTTTTTTATTTTGTTGAATTTTTTTACCTTGTTTCTATGGGATGATCATTTGGTTTTTAACGGTGTATATCCAAAAATGTCAATTAAAAACTTTAGGGTAGGCATTTTACAGAATTACAGAAACCCTAAACATATTTTTTTTTTGGCCTAATCGTGTAGCTCTTTTTTTATTTTGATTTTTTTGGCTACACGTGTGGCAAAAAAAAAAAAAATAAATCCAAATTAATGACTACTTTTCTGCATATTGATATCAGCAAATATCAGATGTGAGCCATAATATAAAGCTTCCTGTGCGATTAAGCAATGCAAAGGAGTCTGGGTAACTTTATATTGCATCAGGTGGTTGATGTTTGACAATTTTTACCTAAAGATAATAAAATCCATCATATTTGTTTTGTACACATACGCAGCATAAAATGATTGCAGCAAGTTGAAAAGAGAAAACAACTGAATTCGGCTAAACAAATCCAACTGAGCTAAAAGTATATAAGCCACATTCAGTGGAGACTAGTTATGAACCTGTAATCTGGGGAAGGAACACTTCCATTACACTATATAAATGTTAATGACATGCATGCCTGTACTCTCATAAACTGTAAGATTGAGAAAATCTGATTGCATAGTACAGAATGCTATCTTCAAGAGGATCTGATGGCATAATACTGAATGCTATCTTGAAGAGGAACAAAATGAAAAAAACTACATCTCATTTTGATGAAAAATTTAAAAAATTCACTTAGGAAAAAGGCGAAATTTGGCCTATTTACCACTTGTGATCGCATTTATGTTAGAAACAGTAGGAGATAGAGAAAATTTGATGACATACTGCTGAAAGCTATCTTGAAGAGAAATGCAATGAAAAACTGCATCTCAATTCGATGAAAAATTAAAATTCTGTCCACCTAGAAAAACGGTCAAACATTGTAATTTTAACCTCTTTTATCTCAAAACTGCAAAGGATAGAAATAGGAATAATCTGTTGAACTGACTTTTTGTTACTGCATTGAATTCAAATTGCAGGCGTACAGTAGCTGTTCGCGACATTCGGGTTAAGTTTGCTTGGCCGTCTGCTGACAATCTGTGAAGGTTCCAAATGTCAGGAAGCTATGATTTTATTTGTTACTGAAAATTATAAAACATAAATATACAAAAACTCAAAGTAAGGTAAACAAAATCCAATCCTCAGTAACCTCTACCCATTCTCGGAAAAAATCTCACCAAGACCTCGTATCGACACCACTCCCAATTTTTTTGGCGTTAGTTGGGACTACCGAATAGACACACAGAACATGGCTTTAGAAGCCAGCTGAATAGAGTTTTCAAAACAATAACTCGATACATAATTTTCCAATGAATACCCCTACCTTATTTCGTGTGCCTGTATATATTACTGTTTACGGTTTACGTGTTACGAACATCATATCCTGTCTCGTGACCAGGAAATCTCGGGCATATAAATTTTCTCAAGATTTTTTAAAAATTTAACATTACTTCTTTCACAAACAAAGCACCCGATAACATGCCAAGTTACATCTATTAAAGTCATAAATATTTCTAAAAAGCTATCCATAAAGATGTAGGTCACCGCTTCAGATAGTCAGCCATTTTATGAGTTCCGAATAGAAAGATATACGCGAAAAATTGCTGTTTTACGGGGGTGTATATCTGACCTGCTGTTGTATAAGTTCTGGCAAATTTTTATTTCTGATTGTCAGAATACCATACCATGCCAGTATTAAGATAAATGATTTTTCTTTGTTCTGGTATTGCTGAATATAAGACATACGCGCATTTAAAAAAGTTCTAGCATGTTTTTCTGCCTCGGCCAAGTTAGTCGGGATTGTACTGACTTCCGGTTTTTCTAGATATATGCCTCAAATTTTTAATCGTTCATATCTTTTTTAATTGTCCAAAATTTTTTAACATAAAAGCTGTTTTTGAAAGATATTGGTCTCCTCTTTCAATTGATACATGATTTTCGCAGTTTAATTCCTTAGTTAACGCACAGCATTAAACTGAAAATAAGTTGGCCGTCGAAAAGGCCCAGTTAGTTTGACGGCCCAGTTAGATGGGCTAGTAATGACCTTTCGGCCCAGTTACTAGGCGTCCACGAATGTATATATATATATATATATATATATATACCATCTGTATAAATCATTATTATCATCATAACCTGACACCACAACCGTACAGTAGTTTTGTACTTCCGATACACATAAAAAGAACCTCAGATACAAAACGGTCAATCATATATACAAAAACTACGAATCTTTACTATCATCATAACCTCAAACCACAACAGTACAGTAATTTTGTACTTCAGATACACATAAACAGAACCTCATTTACAGATCAGTACAACATACACATACCATCTGTATAAATCATTACTATCATCATAACCTCACACCACAACATAACAGTAATTATTTACTTGAGATACACATTAACAGATCCTCATGTACAGATCAGTTAAACATACATATATCACCTGTATAAATCATTAGTATCATCATAACTTACACAACAACAGAACAGTAATTCTGTACTTCAGATACACATAAACAGAACCTAAGGTACAAAACAGTCAATCATATATACACAAACTATAAAACATTACTATCATCATAACCTCACACCTCAACAGTACAGTAGTTCTGTATTTCCGACACACATTAACAGAACATCAGATACAGATCAGTACAACATACAAATACGGTCTGTATAAATCATTACTATCATCATAACCCCATAGCACAACAATACAGTAATTCTGTACTTCAGATACACATTAACAGAACCTCACTGACAGATCAGTAGGAGATAATATACCACCTGTATGAATCATTACTATCATCATAACCTCAAGCCACAACACTACAGTAATTCTGTACTTCGGATACACTTAAGAGGGTATCCATGGAAGACCCAGGCAGTGGGTGCCACATGCAAAATTTTGTTTTGGAAAGAAATTCATCCATTTGAGATCACAAACTTGTGTTTTCTAAAAAAAAAGAATATTGGTTTGTAATTTACTACAATGGTTAGAGTGTAATAAATAATGACTCCTTACTATCAGACAGAACCTTAGGTACAAATCAGTACAACATACATATACCACCTATATAAATCATTACTATTAACATAACCTTACACCGCAAGAGTACAGTAATTCTGTACTTTAGATACACATAAATAGGACCCCAGGTACATATCAGTCAAACATACATATACCACCTGTATAAATCAGTAGTATCATCATTACATCACACCACAACAGTACAGTAGTTCTTTACTTCAGATACACATAAACAGAACCTGAGATACAAAACAGTCAATCATATATACAAAAACTATGAATCATTACTCTCATCATTACCTCATACCACAACAGAAAATTAGTTTTGTTATTCAGATATACATTAATAGAACCTCCGTGTACATATCAGTTAAACATACATATTCCACCTGTATGAATCATTACTATCTGATATCATGATCTCACAACACAAGAGTACAGTAGTTTTGTACTTCCGATACACATAAACAGAACATCAGATACAGGTCAGTTTATGAATTATTACTATCATCATAACCTTAAGCCACAATAGAACAGTGATCCTGTACTTCAGATACACATAAACATTATCTAAGGTACAAGTCATTTCCACATAATGTACCAAGTGTAGAAATCATTACTATCATCATCACAACTTCACACCACAACATCACAGTAGTTCTGCAATTCAGATACACATAAGAAGAACCTCAAGTACAGATCTGTGCAAAATTTAAATACAACCTGTATGAATCATTACTGGTATGATAACCTTACACCACAACAGTACAGTAGTTCCGTATTTCAGACACTCATAACAGAACCTCAGGAACAGTTCAATTAAACATACATATTCAACCTGTATAAATCAATACTACCATCACAACCTCACACAATCACAGTACAGTAGTTTTGAACTTCAGATACAAATAAACATTACCTCAGGTACAAATTAGTACAACTACATATACCACCTGTATAAATCATGTCTATCATCATAACCTCAGGCCACAACAGTACAGTAATTCTGTACTTCAGATACACATAATCAGAACCTCAAGGACAGATCAGTTCAACATACATATACCGCCTCTATAAATAATTACTATAATCATAACCTCAAACCACAACAGTACAGTAATTCTGTACTTCTGATACACATAAACAGAACCTCAAGTACAGATCACTACAACATGCATATACCGCATCTATAAATCATTACTATCATTACAACCTCACACCAATACAGAACCTCAGGTACAAATCTGGTAAACATACATATACTACCTGCATCAATCATAACTATCACCATTATCAGACACCACATCTGTACTTCAGATACACATAAACAGAACCTCGGGTTCTAAATACATATTCCACCTGTATGAGTCATTATTATCATCATAACCCCACACCACGACAATGCAGTATTTCTGTAATTCAGGTACAGATACCACTTGTATGAATGAATACTCTCATCATTACCTACCACCAAAGAGTACAGTTGTTCTGTACTTCAGATAAACAGAACCTCGGGTACAGAGCAGTTAAACTTACATATCCCTCCTGTATAAATCATTAGCATCATTATAACTCCAACCACAACAATACAGTACTTCAGACAGACATAAACAAATCCTAGGGTACATATTAGTATAACATACATATACCACCTGTATAAATTATTACTATCATCACAACCTCACACCACAGCAGTTCAGTAGTTCTGTACTTCAGATACACATAAGAATCTCAGGTATAGATCAGTACAACATACATATACCATCTGTATGAACATCACTATCATCATTACCTAACACCACAACAGTACAGTAGTTTTGTACTTCAGATGCTCATAAAAAGAACCTCAGATACAGATCAGTACGACATAAATATACCACCTGTAATTATGATAACCTCACACCAAAACACTACAGTAGTTCTGTACTTCAGGTCCACATAAGCAGAATCTCAGGTACGGATCAGTTCAACACTGATATACCACCTGTACAAATCATTACAATAATCACAACCTCACACCACAACAGTATAGTAGTTTTGTACTTCAGATACACATAAACAGCACCTCGGGTACAGATCAGTACAACATACAAATGCCAGCTGTACTTCAGATCCACATAAGCAGAACCTCAGGAACGGATCAGTTAAACATAGATATAACACCTGTATAAATCATTACTATGATCACAACCTCACACCTCAACAGTACAATAGTTCTATATTTCAGATACACATAACCATTACCTCAGGTACAAGTCAGTTCCACATACATATACCAAGTGTATGAATCATCACAATTTCACACCACAACATTACAGTAGTTCTGCACTTCAGATACACATAAGAAGAACCTCACATAATCATAGTACAGTAGTTTTGTATTTCGGATGACATATAAACATTATTTCAGGTACAGGTTAGTACAACATATATATACCACCTGTTTAAAACTATCATCATAACCTCACACCACAACAGTACAGTATTTCTGTACTTCAGATACACATAAAAGTTACCTCCGGTACACAATAGTTATTCGTATATACACAAACTATGAATCATTACTATCATCATAACATCACACCACAATAGTTCAGTTGTTCTGTACTTAAGATATTAAAATTTCATATATTCTGATTGAGGCAAACTCAAGTGATCAAATGGAAACCGTAAATTTGACTATTTCTTACTTTATCAAGGGCATAACGCAGGAACGTCAAAAGTGAAATCCGTCAAAATCAAACTTGACCTGCCTTCAGCGGTTCTAACAACATAACAAAATTTCAAATCATTTGACCGAGGCTAACTTAAGTTATTGAATGGAAACCATTATGGACGGACAGAAGGACGAACGGACGGACAATGGTAAAACTTAATGCCCGATGCCTTGTAGTGGGGGCATAAAAATTCTAACTTTCCCAAAATAAGAGGTGCATGTCTTCATTGTGTATTGAATCAGTGTGTAAAGTCTGGGTAGTCTTGATGAATAGTTGGGAGTTAACCGAGTACAGAAACTAAGTACCCCCGAAGTGTAACGGATGGAATGGAGCAGCTCCTAGACCTGCAGGTACATAATTCTAAGTCCTAAGGGCCATAACTCGGGGAAAACACATTGAAGCATGCTACATACATACATATCATGAGGATCTAACCAATATACCATCTTTTCATGTACATCTAACAAACCATGTCAGATGAGTTTTGATGACAAGGTTTACAGCGGACAGGATAAAAATTTCTAAGTTCAAGGGCAATATCTCGGTAAAAACTTAAGTCTAAAATATCCCAAACACATGCACATCTGCATAGGAGGATGAAACAATGTACCTACTTTCAAGTGTAACAAACCATGTCGGAGGAGTTATGATTAAAAAGTGCAAATTGGACAGGGTCAACATTTCTAAGTTCAAAGGGCCATAACTCTGGGAAAACTCAATGGACCGGAACATCATGCTACTTTTCCAGGTAGAATTTATCAAAAGGAAAGACTTTTATATCTTAATAAACAAATTTAACCTATTAAAATTCCCCAAATTTTCATAACAAACATATGCATAATAAAACAGCAAAAACATATTTCAAAGACAATAAATATGGTAGATCTTGCACAGTTAAAAAGATTCCTTTTAAAAAACTTAACAAAATAAGAGTGATTAAAAATTCTTATTTTGATGTTTACTAAACACAGTACCCTGGATTATCCCCCTTCTATTAACCTCAAGTTTTTTATTGCTATTTAACAAAATAATTTTTCTACAAATACCAATATGCTTAATAAATCATCCAACTATCATAAGGATTTATCTTATAGGTTAAATAGCTGTAAACAGTATCCTGTCATAGTACTCATGAATTAAAAAAATACACTTCTTAACTTTTTTTTCAATCTTTATCCAGATAACTATGATGACTGGCCATAGCTAAACATGTCATTAGAATCTGTTTCACTTTCATAAATCACTAAATGGTCCCTGCTACTGTCTGTTTCACTGTAACTTTCACTGACGTCAGAAAAATATTGGTTATCCTGGCTTTTCTCAAACATGTTTTCTTCCTGATTTGAGCATTTATCAGTTTTTTGGGCCATTTTCATAAAATAATTAAGAAAAGAAACTTTATCGTCAGTTTCCCTCAAATTTTGATCAGATGTTGCACAACTATTTTTCTTTTTGTAGGTATTGGATGGTTCCTGTTTGATTTTGCTGAATTTATTTTGATTTTTAGAAAGATTTTCACACTCACAATGGATATGTGATGCATAATTTCGTTCAAGGCACGAGTTTGATATCACAGAGGTGTACATTCTTTCGTTGTCATTGAAATTTTTTACAACTTTTCTGAAAGTCTCTAACAATTGATCTCTTTCATTTTCAAGTGAGGATAATTTTTCTTGCAGCCATTTCTTCTGTTCCTTCAGTTTTTTCTTTTCCTGTAAAA
>JAOXYJ010417428.1:0-15213 GCA_028566555.1 Lithophaga nigra | reverse complement strand
TTTGTTGTGTAAGATATTGGCAAGATTGATAGCATCTAAGCCTCTGTTAGTAAAATTCAGTTTCAGGAATGAACGGCGTTCTGGTTCATTACCTGGAGTACTAACTGGCTTAAATAACCTGTGGTTTCCAATATCCAAAACTATAGAAACGTCTTTTGGTGAAAGGTACCATCTTCATGTGATACACACGTTACATTTAAGATTAAATTTATATGAGAAACTTTATGCTAGCTTGTTCAAAATTTAACATCCTGTGATTCTTCACTGATTTTACTATTATAATCGAACATAAACATTTTGGTGTGTTTGAAAATAGCCTTATCGATTCATGTCAGTTGAGCCCCAATTTTCATTGCCAGTCATTTAAAAAAACTAAGACAAAACTCAAATAAGACATGGTATTTTGTACGTAACCCTGCTGTCTAATTTATACCGAGAAAAATAAGTAGAATCGCCAATATCAGGGATTCTACGTTGTTTTGGTGTGATCGATTCAAGTTGTCTGACGCTGACCACATTTCAAATAAATGGTGACGAATGAGAGTCCTGTATCTACTGGATAGTGATCATGTTTACAAGAGACATAAAGCACAGAATCATGTATGTGCATTTTTAATGATAAAAAAAATTCTACCTTCCCTAGCTTAGTTTAAATTTTAGCTTTGAAGCAATGATACAATGTAATCTTAATTCAGATGAAAAATTCGAAAGTTTTGAACATTCGTTTCGTTTTTGTGTAATAGTTTTAATTTTGTTGAAGCCAAAACAAAACAAGTTTTAAGCATAGTTTTGTTATTTTGTTATATTGTATCATATATAATACAAAACGGGGTTTTCTATTGTTATTTTTATAAACGAAATGAATCTTTAATAGGGAAGTGTCAGTTTTAAAGCTATAATTCAGGATGACAGAACCATCGGTAGATGTGCCTGTCAACTGGTTTATAAAACGGTTTTTAACCCGAGTTACGTGTGGTTAAGGTGTAAATGTGTCAGATGAATTAGGGTTTGCTCATCAAAATGTCTTTCATGTGTGATTTTCTGACTTTTAACACCTGGTAGGTCACCTTTGCTTTGTCCGTTGTCAGATCGCTGCTCATTCATAAATTTGCTCATTCTCAAATCAAGCAAAATAAAATATTAACATTCTAGCCAGTATTCTATATAAACAAACACAATTTACGGTTATATTTCCTCAAGATCTTAATATGAACAAATGTTTTTTAATATTATAATTGTTAGAAAGGTCGCAGTTGTCACGGTTCTTTCACTCAAAAACATCCTCCATCTACAAACCTGCTACGGAATAAAGACTACATATATAAACATTATATTTACTCGGTTTTGAAATCGGTCCCCTGTCTTGGTAACGAAAAGATGGGACAATTCCATTTACCGATAGCGTTCGTCCAGGTTTTGACTGTTCTAGAAAGGGCTTCCTGTTGCATCGGATCAAGTTTTTTTATTGCGTCACCTACCGAGAAAACATACTTTTCCACCATTTTCATTCAGAGTTTTCTATTTCCCATGATTTAAATGCAAACGGTGTTACATGCATTTAAATACAAAGAACGATGTATTGTCGTACGTTATTGTGAAAAACCTGTTAATTCCATAAATTATAGGCGTGACCAACTGGAAGGCATGATGACTCTTCAATGTATATGTACTTTGTATCAAGGATTTTTATGTATCTGCAATATGCATATCAATAGGAACATAATTTCGTTAAAAAAAGATGATTCACATTACTTTGTTAGTGGGAAATTTACCCCCAAAAATGGTACAAAAATTAATATTTAAATTAAAAAAATACTGAGACACTGAATATAGCAGTATCTGGCTTTATTTTTCGTCTGTTGAGGTTAATTCATAATCAACATGTGTGGAAGACATTAGAGCGAAGAGTAAAAAATAAGCAATATTCATCAACGGTCCTAAAAACTGACCATATATTCTGAGAAAACTTTGTAAAGTCAAAATTTTACACCGAAAGTACATAAGTAAAATGTCAAACATAAACTCTACAAAATCATGTCGAAACATAATTGATTTATATTTAATGAAACTGCTGAAAAAAAAACATTTTGTATTTTCATGCATGAAAGTGTCCTCCATTTAATTGATATGAATTCCCTATTTTAATATGGCAAAATATTTAATTACCCTGCGGTACATTTCATTTATTTTTTAGCGTCTCACAATAATACAGTAATTTTTAAGGTATTTTAAATTTGCATCAACACTGAATGTTATAAATCAAGTTGTAGAAACATCATTGGGTGAAATTTATTTTCGATGTTTTGTTTCCAATTCCTCTTAGCTGCACAAATATATAAAATTAAAAATTCTTTGAACATTTTCTGAAGTATGGGATAATGATCGATAAATCAGTCTTGTTTATTTAACAATTTTGTTCATTTGTTTTTCATAAATCGTGACCTATCAATTTCGAATGTGACGAGTTGTAACAAACAATTCAGTGATATATCACTGGAAACGGATGTCATTCACGTATTTCTTTGACAATTTCAATTAAAATATATCACACAATTAACTATTTTCAATCTCAATGATTGTAAGAGTGCATTTTCTTCTTTGCTTTGTTAGTTTTCAGTCTATGAGACTTGCTTCTTTTTTCATTTCTTTGAAAACGTACGGAAATATGATCTATGACTACGTAGGGCATAATGAGAAAGTTATTTTAGCCTTTGTTGGGTCCATTAATCGTCAAAAGCAACAGTGGCATGTGACGTAAACTCTTCCTACACATTCTGTTTTTGGCTTTTTATTTTGGTTTTAGAATTGCTGCTCACCATCTGTAGATAAGCAATAGGGTCTTGGACTTTGAATTTCAGTGCCGGGGCCCTTTAAGAGGCCAAAGTTGTCATATGGCATTTATGGGTTGTGACTTGAATTCCTGGTATGTTTTCTGTTTCAGAAGTTTTGTTTGGGTTTAAATGACTTCTTATGACCCGTAGATGACCAAAAAAGTCATTGAATTTTCAATAAAGAGTTTAAGTAAAAAAAGAGTGCCAGAAAGGGAATATTATTCGAACTTGATTAAAAAGTAGGTTGTAATATATAAAATAACTCGCATTAGAATGTAAAAAATAATAGTTGTAATTAAAATATGCCTGACCCTATCAGTTGGGCAAAAGAGACTGAAATGGGCCAAATTCAAATTAATAAAGAAGTTTGGTTGTAATATATCAAATAACTTGTATTTGACTCCGGATTCAAGTGGTAATAATGACTGCGTATGACATTTAGATGTTCAGTAAGGTCTAAGCTTTTTAATTCAGGGGCCAGGTTCAAAAAAGGGGGTTAAAAGAAACTTTTCTTCAAAATCGTTAAAAAAAAGGTAGGTTGCAATATATCCTGTGGATCATGTTAGACTGTCGTGCTAATAAAAAAAGGACCAGATCCTAGTTGAGTAGAACCAAATTATAAATTAGTGTAAAATATTGGTCGTAATATATCAAATAATTTGCTTATGACTATAGACATAAATGGTGATATAAAGGTTCTGATCCGAATATTTGAGAAAATTGGGACAAAAGGGACAGAATTACAAATTAATGTAAAATATGGATTGTAATATATCTAATGATTTTTCCGATGAAAATTCCCTGGTAATTTTGACGAGGCACATATCACAATTTTTAAACCCAAAATCAACAGATTGATGCAGGTATAACCTTAACAAAAGTGACCTTAGTTCCGTTAAAATAACTGTCATCCGGGAAAACTGTAAATGCTTGACAGACCAGCAAGTTAACTTAAGCAGTAACAAGGACAACTCAATTCCGCTAACGTTAACTTGTCGGTCTGTCCTGTATTTGTAGTTTTTGAGTTATTTGTTAGAAAGTACTTTCCTTCTACATCCAAATCAAATATGTTTATGTACTTGTGATTAATCTTACGAGAAATATGCGCAAAATTTTCTTTCAAGCAATCACTTAGCTTTTCATTCTCAGCAAATTTTACAGTTGCAAACCTCACTAAGAGCAAAATAGTGAACTTCGTTTGGGCAAATTATCAATTACTGATTACCAGATATCGGTAATACAAGACCATATGAACTTCTTATTTTTCTAAAAAACAAATTGGTTCTAGGCTTATACAGTCAAATTCGAGAGTAGGTTTGTATTCAGGGACCATTCCGGAGGAAATGTCCAATTTCAATATCGGGTTTAATCTGTAATAAAAGTTTTACTTTGTCAGACCACACCATATATAAAATAAGGTGTGTACCAGAAAAGATCTTGGAAAAGTTCTGTTATTATTTTTATTATATATGATTTTTTTCATTACTTGCAGGTAAGTAGCATTAAACAATAATTCTTTTAAAAATAAACTTAGCAGTCGGATTTACTCCTTCATATTTTTAGTATTACATTTTTAAAAAAAATTTATATGATTATCTTATTTTATTCTAATTTTGAGTGGATAAAAGTATAATGATTGATTGATTATGTTTGTTTAACGTCCAGCGGGAAATCTTTCAGGCATATTCAGGACGAGAACAAGTTCACAATATATGAAATGATCTTAAAAATGAGAAGGATTGGATAATTTTTATTGCTCCTAAAAACGAGGGCGTATTGGTTAGGGTCAGAAATTTAGCCGTATAACAGGTCACCCAAAGGACCCTTCGAAGTGATGTTGCTCGGATTCTTTATCGTAAAAAAGACTGTGGCATTCTCCCGATACGTACATGGATTTCACGTCCTCAATAAGACCGGACGTGACTGCGTATTTATACATCCCGCACAGCCAAACGGACGCCCCTCTCAGCACGGGCCTTACTGCCGGACGGCAGAAGTCCAGAGAGCCATACTTCTATACTTCAACTTCCCTTTGGTTAAAATTGAAATTAAATTGTTGAAAAGGAATTACTGTGGTCAAGTAAACATTAGCCAAGGCCTTGTTGCTAACCTTAGAACAAGTCTTGATTAGTTTGTCAAAGGAAACCAGTTGCCTCAAGGTCAGATTTATAAAAGCAACTTATATTTACATGCAACTCCACTTGCAGATAAGACAATATTGGCTCTTTAAGTTCGCTTAAAAAAGCTGTTTATATTCCTCTTGTCTAATAATGCAATTGTCTTAAATTAGTTTAAGACTGTCATAAGGTCCAGTTGTCAGGTAACTTTAGTGCAGAGTTTATTTCTGAACGCATTTGTATATAATATTTGTTTTCGTTTTTAAATGTCTTAGGTTTTCCTAGTAAACTACATTCTATATATGTAAGTTTTGAACTGTATATATTTTTAAACTATCGTTCGATATGGTATCCTCAGTGGTTTATTTTTAGATCAAAATATAAAGCTTTGCGAATTTTATGCCTTTTTTCTTTTTAACACAATACACGCCAACTGATATCCTCGTAGACTGTAGACAGATGTCTTTCAAAAACAAATAAAAGAAATTTTCATACATGTAGTATTTTCACTGAACTTTCCTACAGTACTGGACAGAGGTAAAATATGCATAATGCATACCGATAGAAAGAGAAGTCACACCACAATATTCAAAGGTAATCGACAACAACTAAATTTCATAAAATTAAATGTATAACCTCTTCCTCTTAAATAAGGGACATCGAACAACTTTCATGTCCTTTAAAAAATGAATTAATTCATATTTCTTTCTCTTTGTGTTAAGTTATCAATTAACAAGCTATTTAGTTTGCTAAGTAAATTAAAATATATTGTCACTCCAATCAGTTAAAAGCCTTAATAAGAACTATACGTATCAATAAACAAGCAAACATCTGAATAATTTGAACGTACACCACACTACATATTATACCTACACACAGGTAATACTCGGTATCAAATACAGTTTAAATACCCATGATAGGATTGATTAATTCATTTGTAGTTATTGAATGATTTGCTAGAAAAGTGCTTTCCTTCTAAATCTAAATCAAGTATGCAGTTAATGTCGATTTGTCTTAGTACAACACTTCTCTTTATGAGAAATATGTGCAAGATTTTCTTTCAAGCAATCACTTATCTTTTCTTTCCAAGCAAACCTCACTTAGAGCAATATAGTGAACTTCGTTTGGGCAAATTTTCAATTTCTGATTACCAGACAAGGAATACAAGTTCAGATGAGCTAATTTTTCTGACTTCAAATTGGTTCTAGACTTGAGCAATCCAAATCTGAAAGTAGGTTTGTATTCCATTCCGGAGGAAATGTCTAGTTTACATAGCAGGCCTAATCTGTAATAAAAGTTTACCTTTGTCAGACCACACAAGGCTGGGTATAAATAAGGTTCATACCTGAAAATACCCGTGATAAATTCTGTTATTTTCATTACATGTGAATTTTCCATTACTTGCATGAAAGTAGCATTCAATAATAATAAAAAATAAACTTAAAAGTCTTCATATTTTTTAGTATTTTTAATCGTCTTATTTATATTATTTATTGTATTGTATTCTATTTTTGTTGGGCTAAAGGTGAAATGATTGACTGATTGTTACTCGTGTTCCTTATCGTGCAAAGAGCGTGGCATTCTCCGAACAAGTGCATTGGATTTAACGTCCGCAATCAGACAGGACGTGACTGCGTATTTATACATCCCGCACAGCCAAATGAACGAACTTCAGAACAGATCTTATTGCCAGACAGGAAAAGTCCAGGTAGACATACTTCTTTACCCCAACTACCCTTGGGGTTAAAAGTGAAATGAAGCAACATGTATAGTAATGGAATACCTGTGGTCAAGTAAACATGAGCCAAAGCCTTGTTGCTCACCTAAGAACAAGTAATCATTGCTTTTGATTAGTTTGTCAACAGAAATCACTTGCTTCAAGGTCAGATTTAAATACATAACATTTAATTTCGTTTTTAAATGTCTGAGGTTGTCCTAGTAAACTATTTAAATAAGTTAGGACCTGTATATATTTTTAAACTATCGTTCGATGTGGTATCCTCATTGGTCTATTTTTACATCAAAATATAAAGCTTTGTCAATTTTATGCTTTGGTTTTAAGATACATTTCTTTTTAACACAATACATGCCAACTGATATCCTTGTAGACTGTAGACAGCTGTCTTGCAAAAATAATTAAAAGAAATCTTCGTAGTAAGTCTGCATATGAATCTTCACTGAACTTTCCCATTGGACAAAGGCAAATATATGCATAACATATACAACATACTGACAACCGACAACTTTGAAGATAGAAAGAGAATACTTACATAGATCTCGAGCACAAGTGATGAGACATTTTTTGTCGAAATGCGCATTTTGTGCACTAAATCTGGTATCATATATTGTTATTACATCCGAATATTGAAAAGTAATCGACAACAACCAATTTTCACAAATGCATAACCACTTCCTCTTAAATTAAACAACTTTCATCCTCGTCACAAAATGATCTTTTTCTTTGTGTTTAGTTATCAAATATTAGCAAGATATTTAGTTTGCTAGAAAAATGAAAATAAATGTACTATCACTCCAATCAGTTAACAGTTTTAATAGTAAGAACTATATGTATCAATAAATAAGCAGACAACTTAGTGATTTGAAAGTATATCACACTACATATCATACCTACATGTAGGTAATAATCGGTATCAAATACAATTTTGATATCCATAATAGGATTGATTGACGGATTGAAGAGTCGTTTAACGCCACTTTCAGCAATTTTCCAGCTATCTCGTGGCGTCCAGTTTTTATTGGGGGAGAAAGCCGGAGCACCCATTGAGAACCTTCGGCAGTAATACTGGCTATCCTTGTGAATTAAGGTTTGAGTCATGCAAACCTCGCCACCACCAAGGCTCAAACTCAACCCAAATGTTGATACGCCTGTGATCAATTGTAGATGTGACCAACTACATAGACCACTCGGTCACCGAGGCCCCCTATATCCATGACTGGAAGATATTGAGAAACTATTATGGAAATCTCCAACCAATACAACAGGCAGTACATGACCTCTACAAACATGAAGCAGACAACACATGACTCTGAAAGTATATCACACCATGCCCTCACCTTAAACAATTATACTTGGAAAAAACAACTGTTGCCGAAATGTAATTCCACTGACATGAAGTACATATAGTCAACAATTATGAAGAAGACAAGATGTAGATCTGATACATAGATCACACAATATGATGTAACCAGATAATACTTGGAACTCAATATTAAGAATCTGTGATGTTACGGAATTTTTTTTATCAACTAACAGGCATGCAGACAGCTTATGGATTTAAAAAATTCAAATCACCATATTGTCTACCCAATTAAGAGTCCAGGACAAAAAAGGTGATAACAAAGAGATTACTTTTCAAACTTAATTACATGATAGGTTTATAATATAAAAAATGACTCCTATTAGAATATGAAAATTAATGATGGTAATAAAAAAGAGCCCTATATCCTATCAGCTGAGCAAAAGAGGATGAAAATGGGCAAATTTAGAAGTAGTATAAAAGTTTGGTTGTAATACATCAAATGACTTCTATTTGACTATAAACTTTGATGGCGATAATGATAGCTTATGACATGTAGATGTACAATAAGGTGTTAGATTTTTTAATTAAAGGACCAGGTTCAAATAAAGGACCAAGACAGATTATTTTTTAAAGTTGTTTAAACGGTTGGTTATGTATAACATATCATATGAATCGTATAAGACTGTAAAAATCAAAGAAAAGGACCAAAAGGGGGCCAAATTACAAACTAATGTAAAAGTTTGGTCGTAATGTATCAAATGATTTGTATTTGACTATAGACATTAATTGTAATAATATAAAAGGGTCTGACCCGAACATTTGAGAAAAAAGGACAAAAGGGACCACATTTCAAATAAGTGTGAAATATGGCTTGTATAACTTGCATTAGGGTGTAGAAATTTAATTGTGACAATAAGCACGGATCTGTCCCTATCAGTTGAGCAAAAAGGCCAAAACGGGACCAAAGTACAAATCCGTGTAAAATGTAGGTTATAAAGTAAGAATATTTCAATTAGAAAACAGAAAAATCTAAATATCTTTTTACCCTTGAAAAATAAAGGAAAGTTGTCAGTCAAAAAGTTGTTCAGAATCAGGTGACCAAACCAAAAATATAAGATACACTGTATTAGTATTTGACCTGCACGGTGAAAGCTGTATAGATGTGGTAAAAACCGTATTTTTGCTCCAAAATTCAACGAAAAATGTTCAGTCTCCGAACAATTAAGCGCTTTCGCGACTCAAGAAGTCGAACGCTTAATCCTTCATTTGTCAACTCCTCTCATATTCCAAAAGATTGTATTATATGGCCATTCTTTTGTTTTACCGTCCACTGTTGGGGGAGGAACCTATTGTCTTTCTCCGTTTACCTTGAAATCACAGGTAAAAGTCATGCAGACGCTTTATGTTGGATCGACCTTTTTGGCAAGATATTGCATTTTTCACGTGTCTAGCTTTGATTCATATTGATTTTAAAATTAACATGGTCCCGTGATACTTGACAGAACTCCATTTTCAAATTTTTGTCTATCTTTAACGAGTAAAATTTATCTGAAATTTTCCGTTTTCTAACTGAAAAATTATTACCTTAATATATCACAACTTTTGTGACGAAAATTCCATGGTAATTTTAACGAGAGTCACATCATAATTTTTAAACAAATAGATCCAAGTATAACTTAACTTATTCCTTTTAAAATAACTTCCCTTTGGAAAAACTACATACACTGAACAGACCAGCAAGTTAACTTTAGCAAGATCAAGGACAACTCAAATATACCTCAATCTTGACTATTTTTTAGCTCAACTGGCGGAAAGCCATCGTAACTTTTGCCATTACTTTGTATCCTTCGTCTAATAAATGCTGTTGACATTGTCCTGAATTGTCCCAAGAATATTTCAAAATCTTAGCGGTCTCGACCGTCGTCCAAGATAGCAGCCAATGCCTCTAATTGGCTTAAAACTGGTAGAATGTTGTACCGAAAAAGTTCTTCCACGATCTTCTTTCAAAACTAAATCTGTTTTGGTATGATATCCAAGGTGACCAACATGGGTTTTTTATGCAAATTAGTGGTATTATCGTAACGATATTTATACCGTAAGAATAACTCTGACAAACTTGGCAGAAGTGTTGCTTTGAGGATCTTTTCAAAGTGTTATTGTTTTAAGGAGGTAGTTGGAAATCTAACATGGAAATCAAAGTTGCTTCGTGAAAGCTGAAATTTTCCTGCCAAAAATTACTAGATTGCTTGCTATTTTCGCAGTGGTAGGAAATATGAGATAGTGGAGAGGAACATAGTGGTTACTGGGTCCTACAGCGAATAGTGTATAAAAATCTTTGCAGTAGATCACTGAGTAAATTCTTAGAAACCGCTTTCCTTCTAAATCCAAATTCAAATATGAAGTTGCGATTGGTCGTTGTACAACACTTGCCTTTCTAAGAAGTATGTGCAAAATTTTCTTTCAAGCGATATCAAATCTTTTCATTCTGTGTTAATTTTACAGTTGTAAACCTCAATAAGAGAAATATAGTGAACTTCATAAGGGCAAATGTTCAATATTTGATAACCAAGCAAACGATACAAGTTCAAATAAGCTTCTGATATTTCTAACTACAAGTTGGTTTTAGGTTTAAGCAATCCAAATATGAGAGTAGGTTTTTATTTAATGACCATTTCGGAGGAAACATCTTATTTTATATATCGGGCAAAATCTGTAATAAAAGTCTACCTTTGTCAGAAAAAAACAGGCTAGAAATGAATAAGATGTATACTAGAATAGACATGGGATAAGTTCTGTTATTACTTTTAATTCAGATGAATTTGCAATTACTTGTGTTTAGGTAGCATTAAAAAAATTAAAAATCGGATCTACACTTTCATATATGTTTCGATATTTTTTATTTTCATTTTAATTTACATTATTATTTTATGTTGTTTTGTTTCTTTTTGGAGGATGAAAGTGCATTGAAATTGCTGAAAAAGAATACCTACGGTCAAGCAAACATGAGCCAAGGACTTGATGTTATCCTATGATTTTATTACGTTATCAAAAGCAACAATTTGCTTTAAGGTTCAGATTACAAAAGCAACCTACATATACATGCAATTACAGTTTAGACACAGAACATTTTGGTTTTTTAAGTTTCCTTTAAAAGCTACTCTCTACCCCTCTTGTCTAACAACGGAATTACCTTAAGTTAGTTTAACACGCTCATAAGTTCGCGTTGTCAGGTAACCTTAGCCCACAGGTTATTTCTGTACACATCTGTAAACACATAATATCTGACGTTTTGTTAAATGTTTTAGGTTTTCCTAGTGAACTAATTCAGTAAGTTTTGAACTGTGTATATTTTTAAATTATCGTTCGATGTGGTATATCCTCAGTGGTCTATTTTTAGATCAAAATATAAAGCTTTGTTAGTTTTATGTCTTTATTACAGTACAATTTTCTTTGTAACACAATACCTGAAAAACGTATACCCTTGTAGATGGTAAACAGGCGTCTTTAAAAAATAAATAAAAGAAATACTCATAGTAAGTCTGCATGTGAATCTTCGCTGAAACTTCCTATTTGACAAAGGAAAATATGCAAAATGCATACAACATACTGACAGTCAACAACTTTGAGGATAGGAAGAGAACAGTAGAAAGCTTTTTATTCGAATATTCAGAAGTTATCGACTACACCAATTCTCACAAATGTATAGTCTCTTCTTCTTAAATAAAGGATGTCGAGCAGTTTTCATCACTTTTATAAAATGAAATAATTTTTAAAATTTTTTCCCTTTTCTGTTCCCATGCATCAGATATGAAAGAAATATTTAGTTTGTTAATAAAGTTGAAATACACATACTATATCATTTATATGTATCAACAACAAGGATTTGAAAGTTTATTACACTACACACTATATCTAGATAATATTTGGCATTAAATACGATATTAAAATCCATGGTAACTATCATGGAAAATTCTTGCCAATGAAGTACAACAAAAAAAGTACATGTATTCTAGAGATAGGGAGGCATGAAAATAAATCACACCACACGGCCATTTAAACATTATCTCGTGCCAAATATTAAATGCTGCTAAAAAAACAACTGTTTTGGAAATTGCATACCATTCAAATATTCTAACTGGAAGTACAGTCAACAACCATGAAGGAGCTGAAAAATAGACCACACCATACAATCTACCCAGAAGTACAGTCAACAACCATGAGGGAGCTGAAAAATAGACCACACCATATAATCTACCCAGAAGTACAGTCAACAACCATGAAGGAGCTGAAAAATAGACCACACCATATAATCTACCCAGAAGTACAGTCAACAACCATGAAGGAACTGAAAAATAGACCACACCATATAATCTACCCAGAAGTACAGTCAACCACGAAGGAGCTAAAAAATACACCACAGCATATAATCTACCCAAATAATACTTGGTATCAAATATTAAGAATCTGAGATGTTAGTTGCTGAGAAAACTATTATGGAAATTTTTCATCGCTAAAATGCACTAGTAAGTACATTTAGTGAACAAACAAGAAGTACACTACTTATGGATCTGAAAAATACAAACCACCATATACTCTACCCAATTAAGGGTCCAGGAACCTGAGATTTTACCTGATGAGAAATATTGTTACTGAAATGTTGTATCACTGAAGTGCACTAACAGGAATTATATGTGGTGATGCCGGAAGAAGCTGACAAAGTATGGGTCTAAAACGATTATCATATTAACAATGAAATATATGTAGTTGAAAAATATAAACCAAACAACATGCGAATCTGAATATATATCACACCATATACTCTATCTATATTTAACATAATATCAATTATGAAAAGCTTTTGACTTACAGTTGCTGAGAAAATTGTTACAGAAATTTCATACCGTATAAACATATTTACAAGCTTTACATGTGGTCATGAAACAGGAAACATACAACCAATACTTAATATCTAATATGAAGATTCTGCGTTTTACGCTCGTTGAGAATTATGGACATTTCATCCCAATTATCACTTTAACACGAACCACATATAACACTTTAACAAGAACCACATGCAGTCAATGAACTGGAAGACACAGCTTATGAATTTGAAAAATTGTTCTTGTACACAACTGGAAAATAATAGATCAAATATAACTTACGTTTGCTTAGAAAACTATAATAGATTAAAAAATGGATAGAGAGAAATCAGTATACCTTTACTTCTACGAAGCTGGGGTATAATGATTATCAAATAGGTCTAACAGAAGAACAACGCAAAAACTTTTCGATGCAACCGAAGAGGTAAAAATCTCAATCTCACAGAGGATCACTGTTTGAATATCTACGCACTTTAGTGTATATCGCAAAATATTTCTGATCTTTGGATCGCTTGTGTGTTTGGCGTACTATACTTTGTAAATTGTAACGAGAAAAAAACCAATGGCTAGATAGATATTACCCTAAACATATCTCAGTGTTCTATGACTGTTTGCTTCACGACGTTGCTATGCTCAGTCCAGCGTTAAGTCCTGTATTTCAAATCATTCTCACCAATTACTGGTTGAGAGAAAATTGGATATTGGTTTGTTTTATTGATGTCTAAGATACCGCAACTTCTATACATATAAAAAATATTTATATGAGACTTTAGGTACAAGAAATCTTGCAAACATTTTTTTATCATTAATATTTTCTTTTACAATTTCTTGTAAACTGTGTACTAATATACAGCATTTTTAAGCATTATCCCACGCATGTTTAGCATGGGAGAACGTCATGCCCCTTTTCAGTGGCACCATGCCCTTTTCTTTTGTGGAACAGTTTTTTTTTTAGATAAATGCATTTAGGACATGAATTTCTGCTATTTTAACGAACATACAGCATACCAATAAAGAAACAAGCAAGAAAAGATAAGAAAACCAAAGGAATAATCGACAAAAATCGTCATTCAAGGGACGCAGACAAAATCTTGATTGAGACAAAGACAAACAAAAAACCATCGAAGACCCAACAAGAAAAACTAAAAACGAAGATGAGCAACACGGACCCCACCAAAAAACATGGGGTGAACTCAGATGCTCCGGATGAGTAAGCAGTGCCTGACTATTATAAGACAATCCCCGTGTTGCTAATTTTCATGTCCGGGAAAGGTCATGTTCTGAGATAGGAAAGACAACACTGTTGTCCAGGAAAAAGATCTGATTTCATTTGGGAAACGGATATTTCATAACAATAAAAAAGTTCATAGTGACGACAATAGAACCATCGAAGAGATTACTTCTATCTGGGAGCTACATACTCTTGTTTAGTAGTTATTCGTCAGCAGTTGCGCTCTGTCTGGAAAATCATAGTACTGATGACAAGCTCTAGAATAACGTATGAGTTACGAAATGTAAACTCCACACCCCGGTGCTGCTACAGATAAAAATGGAAAGTTGATGATTGAAAAGATGAAGTCATAACGCTTGTCGTAGAGTTTAGTTTGTAGTATTCTTTTGAAGTCACTTTCGGGTTGAAGGTTAAGATATGAAATAGACTTAACGTATCGGTAGTGTCCGTAATATCAAGTTCATTGGAATAGATCAAATGCACGTAGTCACCGAATCGTGAATGATAAAAAATAGTTTTCACAAAACTAAAATGCTATTTGTGTTGTAAGTGCCATTTTTATCGCCATTTACTCGGACTAAATGCCCCTTTTGTTACCATGCAATTTTCTAAAACTGTTCTGACAAAATATTACTTTTCCCAGAAGTCTATCATAGTAATATATTTGCTAGTTTATTCATTTTATGGTTATCTAGTTGCGTGTTCATTGCAGCGACCTCTCTTTCAAAACCACTATGGTCTTCAATAACCTCTTTTAATCATTTGTTTAAAGGTATTCTGAATTTCGTTTATTTTTTTTTTCAGAGAACGTATAGTGTCAAAACGATTAATTGAATCTTTAATTTCAGTAATACATGCGTTTGTCGACATTGTCGATCTTTCAATTCAATTTCGATGTCTGTTGAAAACTTAACTTAAAATTTTGAAAAAAGTCATTGTGTAACTATATAGAGCTAGGAGTCATGTGTAGGATAAAACATAGATCGAGCCCATTTCTAAACGATGACAGTTCATAAAATTTTCAGTCAAGCAGTAGAAGTATCCACTTTTCTATATTCTGGCTAGATATTTACGACAATATCTGGCCGTGCAAAATTTCATGGGTGCATCTCA
>JAOXYJ010417427.1:15279-25901 GCA_028566555.1 Lithophaga nigra | reverse complement strand
TGGGCCAGAATTTTAGGAATACATGAAGCTTGTATCTTGAGAGAATTATCCAGGGTTCATACTTCCAATAGTGTTCACATCGTCATAATAGTAGCAACTGTGTGATGTATTGGATTGTTTGTTTAAATTTGAACTATCACCTGTGTTTACATTTATTGAAATAATACTACTCTTCTTTTTACTTTTCTTTTTCGCTTGTTTGTTATCATCGGAAGCAATTGCAGAACTATTATCACTACTGTTACTGGTACAAATGTATTTGTCCTTTTGATGGTTTTTCGAGGCATAATTCAACATAAAAATCTCATTTTCGTCGCTCATTTCAAAACACTACTGTCTTCCACTGGGCACATGATTTATCATGATTGTCAAAGTGGTGACCACAAGGATTATTCCTTCCCCAATTAGTCACTTCAGTAAGGAATACATCTAAGAACAATGATAAAACATTTAATTGTGAATATTGCCTTTTATGTTTTGCTTTGACTGTTTGTGACCCTATCAAAAATTATGTAAATTACAGACATAACATTATAGAGTGTGTTAAACACAAGCACATACATGTACTGACGAACTGACGAAACCTTTAATAGTTAAAATCTTTAATATCCTCATAACTACGTTATACTTATTTTGAGATTACAATGTGGACCAAAGTCAAAATTCAAAATAAAGTTGTACTTGTGCAGTGATCTTTAAAATTTTGCTCTTTCTTTGTTCCAGTCACGTTAGGTATAATTTAAATGTAAATTTTGTTATTTCGCAGTACGTAGGTAGAACACTGAATGTTCATGTAAATATAAACTAAAATATAATCATTGATTTTGTGTGTGTGTGTGTGTGTGTGTGTGTGTGCTTGTACTTGCCTGAATGTCACTACCCAAGTATGACTACACACGTTTATCCCACTACATTTTCGGATCCCACTACGTTTACACACGTAGTGAGATTCCTGACCAGCAGAATCGTTAAATTTTGATCATTTCTATCAAAATCTGCTTAAATCTTAATTTGAATGGGATGCCGGTGTGTGTCGGAATTTTCTGTCATCCACTCCGATAGCCGCAACAGAACTACACACACCTTGCAGCGGAAAAAAAATGACGCATGCGCAATAGAATTAAATTTGTAAAATGGCGGCACGCATGAAAATTGAGGACAAGAAAAACCTGAAAAAGGTAACACAACGATTAACAATGATTGTAATACATTATTTCATATCGGAGTAACAACAAATATTTTGAAATTAGTAAGAAATCAGGTAGCAATCCACGTTATTTCGGTCAATAATATGGAAATAGGCATACTGTAGCAGGGATGCAAATTCAGGGCCAGCTGGCCATGGGCCCCTGGCCTAGATTGGCTAGAATTATAAATCCAGTGGCCCAGGAAAAAAGTTTGGGCCCAGGAAAATTGCGTAAATTTTCCAAGTGAACTTGTTAACTTTTATTTTTTAATCTCTGGCCCGGGGGTTTAAGTGAATACAGTACTGCAACGTTGAAATCGGAAAAGGTGTCAATAAATTCTATATCGAGAGTGGGTTTAATGTGTTTATTTCGCTCATTTGTGACAAATTTCCACTTGTGCATACCTGCCAACTTTTGAACAGTTGAAAATCTCCATGGGTTTTCTTGTTGTGTTCAGACTGGTTAAACATGAATTCTAATATGAGACAGGTATGACCTGAGGCGCTCCCGAAGGCAAATTTATTTTACACTACATGTATATGGTGGTGTTCCAATTGAAGGAAAGAGACCAGTGGGATGTCAGCAATCAGTCACATGACAATTTTGGTTGTTTATTTCACGAGATTGTTGGATTCTGCGCAGATCGTACATTTGTACATGTAAATAACATCCGGTTTTGATGTCGAAGAATTTTTGATGTGTCAATGGTTGACACTTCTACACTAGATCGCTCCCTTCGCGAGTGTATTAATCAGCAGCAAATTTTCCTTCAAAAAAAGGTGAAAGCTTTTCTGTCAGATGGTATCCTTTTAATTTTCAATCTCCTCTTATTCTCATAATTCTTTTCCATTTATTACTTTCAACTTCTTGTTTTCTTATTCTATTGGTAAGTAAGGCTTTAACAAAACTTGCGGGTAGTACTTATATACGCCTGCCGGTAAAAAGTACGCCTGTGGACAAAATGCCACATTTATATCATATTTTTATTGCATATATTGTAGTATTATCACTATAAAATATATTTTGAACTGATATTTCAAGCTTTCATGACTTTATTTGCTCGTTTAGAACTGTAAAATGTAATGTAAACAAACGAACATTGCAGGCGAATGGGCGTTAGTAGAGCATGCACACTTGAACTATGAAATAGCTAATAACCGGAGTTGATTTAAAATAAGAGTGGAAATACAATGCCCCAGAAATTGAAATACATATTGTATATATCAATTTCGATAGGTACAGCCACATTAAAAAGAATGCAATAGTTGATCAATTGAGAATCGTAAACGACACTGTGACCATTAACATTGACCCCGTACATTGACCGAACCCCTGCAGAAATGAAATATTTATTTGGTCATTAAGTTCACAAACAATGTGATATACTTCCTAGAAATATGATATACACACTTTAAATACCTTATGGTTTAAAGATATAACAATAGTTTTACTTAAAATTCAACATTAAAGTAGCAGGCGTATACTTTATTTCTGCAGGCGTACTTTATATTGGCAGGCGTCTGCGCACGTGATTTACCAGTATTTATTTAACTCTGATATTACAGTAATTTATTGCTGTTTATATAACAATTAAAAGATTTAATACATGTAGGATTTTAAAGCAAAATCATGTAATTAAAGGTAAAAGTTTGATTTATTATGTTTATTTACATTTCTGATATTGAATATTGAAATATTATCGTGGACTATTGATGGAATTTTATATGTGATAGTGGAAAATTCAAAAATGTGATTAGGTTAATTAGAACAATCTGACAGTATCAAATTCAGTGATTCCGAAGGTCTTTCAACTATTCCCGGACCGAACTGAGGTTTTTGTTAATTCATGCTAACATTTCAATATAAAATTTCACAATTTCTTGCCAGACCGAACTATTTTTTGCCGGACATTTGTGTTGGTCCGGCAAACTTCAGAAACACTGCAAATTATCTACATTGTACATCTTATGCATTGAAAACCAAATAAATTTTTTTTTTTTTTTGGCAAAAGTTTGTCAGAGACATAATGCCTGAAATGTGTGTTTACATTTCAACTCCTTGATAAATCATTAGCCTTAAGGATGATAAAATCTAAGATTTGAAATAGATATTATGCATCAAAAGTGGGCCTCTTTAAAATATCAGACACTGAAAAACAGTGTTCCCGAAAATCGACGGACCTGTCAGTCCTGACAGACAAAATTCATGTAGGTCCGACAGTTCAACGTAGTTAGTCAGTCCTGATGTCCGGTACCAATTTAGTAGCGGTTTTCTATGTTTAATACGCTTTTCGGTAATTAGATATATGGGTGAACTGGTTTCCGCGGTTATCGTACTTTTATCGTACGAACGGCATTAAGTAACGGTATCAGTTAAAAAACAATATGGCAGCGCGATGCTCTGAAACATCGGGCAGAGTTCTTTCGTTTTCCTATCGTTGTGAATAACTTTGACAATAAAATTCTAAATGAAAACAAGCAGAAAGGATGTTACCAGCTGCTTACAGTTGAATCTGATTAAGTCACAATGTAGGCCGGCGTGAATTAACCGGGAATTTCGTCCAAAAAATTTACGCTTTGAACTTGAAGAAAATATCTTCGTTGCAACATATTTATGACTCATATTGTTTGAAATATGTCAGCAACTGAAGATACTATTGTCAATTTTGTCAGGTGGATACTAGAAATATTTTTAGCGCCTCAAGCTTGTAAACAAACTATCAAATTACAAAAAAAAATAACTAAAATTTACGTAGAGAAAATTTCCGGTTTTAGCTCATTTAATATATTCTTCTGAACTTATATGAAGGCATTATAAAAAGATATATAAATATATTTAGATAATATGAAAACGGAGCAGTGGAATATTGTTTTTAGTAACTGTCATTCAAAGCTATGACACCAAGGCTTATAAATCATAATTTGTGGATGTTGGTTTATTTTAATTTTGAAAAAGACAGAAAGAATAAGGTATAGATAATAGTATATGTAGGCACTAATGTAAGTGATTAGTCTGGGTCAGAAAACTAATATGTATATAACCAGCTCTATTTACAGATGAAACTATATAAATTTAGTTATTACAACGACTCTTCGACTAAGAGGATAACAAAACACAAGTCTCTCTTAAAAAATGCTTCTGTTTGAGGACTAGGTCTGAATTTTTAAGCATAATGTTCCAAGATACTTACCATACATAAATGTATTTATGCCATACAAAAACATCATATGTATCAGGTATTTAACATGTATTCCAGTGAAATATATGCATGTACATACATACAGGTATAAGATTTGCTTTAGACCCCCCGAGGCTTTAGATAATGCCACAAAACTTACTTTAAATTTAGTGAGTAAAATATGCAGGACTGACAGACATTCAGTGGGACTGACAGAATTTCTGTGCTGTCAGTCCTGATGTCTGACAAGGAAAAAAAGATTTGAAGAACTCTGGAAAAAATGGCTGGAAAAGGGCCTTCTTTGACTTTGACCGAAATTTAGCATTGAGATTTTTGAGAATCTCAAATAGCCAGTAAATAAATTGAAATTTTGTTAAATGACCTTTTTTGAAGTACTGAAGCTTTTGAAAAAAGAAAATTTGTTATTATTAAAAAGTTAACCCCTTTATCAGTGGATAAAACCAGAGAAGTCCAAAGAGCTGGCAAAACCTAGCCTACTACATCCTTAATGTTCGGAATCATGAATTAAAGAAATGATCATGTACAATGTAAGTTCATTTTGCTATTTTGTAGAACTAAGATGTCCTCACTGTCTAGAGGAAAATATGCAGTAAGTTTCAATTCTTTATTATTTATATTAATGTTAGACTACAATTTAAAGAAGAAAGAGTCGTAGGTAATTGTTTAAAATTTTAACCTTTGACATCTGGTCAATAGCCAATGTAACTTTGTACAAATGTATTACTATAAACGTACTTGTATCACTAGCAGTCAGGGGTCCCACTGCATAAAGTAAAAACTAGCGAAAGGTGAGACATAGGTATTACTTGGCGGCGGCGTAAACTTTTTAAAATTGTTAATAACTTTGAAATTTTAATACCTTGAAACTAGTTCTTTTGCCCACAGATACTCCGTGATCAAAACTTTCCGACAATATATATATATGTCATATGACTTTGACCTCATTTTCATGGTTCAATGGCTTTGTAAACTTTACTTCGAAGTTTTACATTCGAGTCCGTTTCTCAGTAAGTGTAATACCTAGGCCAGTCATATTTGGTCTATAGATGCATCTTTGAAGGTACATGCCAAACTGACATATGTCATCAGACCTTGACCTCAATTTCGTGGTTCACTGACTTTGAAAATTTTACTTCAAAGTTTCACATTCAGGTCCATTTCTTAGCAAGTGAAGTACCTAGGCCATTCATATTTGGTATATTGATACGTCTTAGCGGATACATGCCAAACTGACACATGTCATCTGACCTTGACCTCATTTTTACACTTCAGTGACTTTTGTCTTATTTTTGCATTGTAACTCGTTTTTCTGCAACTGTTACAGCTAGACTCTATGTATTTGGTATGTAGGTATATATTGGAAGGTAAGTGGCTGTCCAATACTTGTCACCTGACCTTGACCTCAACTTCTTGGTTGAGTGACTTTTTCAACATATTTTTACAGTTCAGTGTCTTTATCAACACCCTATATACCTGTATCCATAAGATATTGTAAAAAAGGTTTTCTTGGTGGATGCTTGTCAGTCTTATACATGTCACCTGACCCTGAGCTCATTTTTACGCTTCAGTGACTTTTGTCTTATTTTTGCATTTTAACTCATTTCTCTGCAACTGTTACAGCTAGACTCTATGTATTTGGTATGTAGGTATATATTGGTCAAATTCTCATCAAATATTAATCATTTGTGTATGACATTTACAAAATGACAACATTCTGATTTCCAACAGGTTTCTACTGGCATTGACCTTACTTTCATCTCCTATGGACTATGCTAGATGTCCGAGAAATGTAGACTGGTGTTACCTGCCCTTGATTTTTCCTGCCATTCAAAATCTAAGGACTGGAAGCTAGTAATTTCCTTTAACAGAATTTGTATACATCCAGGTTCTGATCTCACGATTGTCAATGAAACCAAAATGGTAACCGGTCGGGCCGAAGTTGAAGCGTGGAATGAATTTCACATTTAAAATTATGAAGCCTTTACTACCTGGAGTCTCAAGTAATAATTATACAAAATTATTCCCTAATTTAGAAAATCGATGAATGAAAATGTCATGATATTAGCCATAGTATTGTTTGCAGTCATTGCCGGTACACCACACGCTGTGTATGCAACGTCAACTATTGTTTCTTCAGTCATTCTTGCAAACATTTCCATATATGGAAAAGACAACACCCATCGTCGAACATTTTTATATTTGTATTTGGCAAAAACTTTCTATCCAATCAACGCAAACAAAATATATTCGTCATAATTAAGCAAAAAAATAATAATGATCAGCCGCTACTGGCCTCTTTAATTCATGGAGCTCCTGCATAACTCCAATTTAAAGAGGTCGGAATCCAGCCAACGACAGCTGTTGCAATTAAATTCACATTTCAGTATTTATACATGAAGGGAAATTGTTATTTAGTGCATTTACATTTGGTAAGAGGTACTTGTCAGTCTGATATGTTCTAATATTATGTCCACATGATTATTAAATCAAAACTGTTTATTCAGGTGAGACATCTTCATGTGTTCACACTTGTTCTCCTTTCAATGTCTCATTATACAATTTTTTATAGGGTGATTAATAATTTTCTGTGAAAGTTTAATTTTTGATCTTATCTTTAATGTAGAAATTGGTTAGGCGCACAATGTTTTTCTTGTGGGGCAGGCTAGTTAAAGATTAGTCCTTAGGGACTGATAACAGCAATTAATATGGAATCAGTTGGTCTTTAACATGCATCATTATCTCATCAAAATTTATCATATTATGATGCTTTTAATCTGCTTTCATGTGGTCTGATAGGTTGAATATTGTGCCTGTACTGGGGAAAGGCTGTTTTGAGTTAAATATCATACATCTTTTAAAGTTTACCTGTGTATGTCAATAGTTTTAACTTGAACAGGTAAAACAGACTATTTACTGCTGCAAGTAAAGAAAATTAACTTCAGTAAGGGAAAAGTTTTTACTTTATCAAGTGGGGCCCCTGACTGACTAGTCCTATAACATATTAGACTTGTGGGCTAGACTTTCCATTTAGACTTTTATGTACGCCCATGAAGTCATGTCGGAAGCCATTTTCATTGTAGCAAAATCCTGACTTTTAAATTTAAAAAAATTGTTTCTTGTGGACTTGATTTTTCTAATTTTGTGACTTTGACAATTTTTAGTAGACTAAATGAGGGTTTATAAATGCATGACTGTATGGGGAAGTTAATGCAGAACCAATTATACTGATAGTGCCAACAGGCGAGACAGACTTTAGTGTCAACTCTGGTTTTAGTGAATAGAGAGCAGTGATTCTGAAGATTGCCAGACCAGTGTGTGAAATTCGTGGTAGACCTATGGCCCGAGTCTATCTAAAATCATGAAGGTCTATGAAGAATCTTGGAATTTTATAATGGGTCTATGGGAAAATTTCTGTAAATTGCATTTCGGGCCATGATGCTGAAAGTTTTAGTTTCATACACTGCCAGACCAACACCAATGTCCAGTAAAAATTGATTTGGTCTTGTAAAAATTTCAGAAATTTTATATGGAAATATTAGCACAAGTTGACAGAAATGTGTGTTTTGTCTGGTAATAGCCAAAAGACCTTTGGAATCACACAACAGAACCAATCATTCCAATTGTGTTCTTGCTATAAAAATCTCGGGATGACATCTCAGGAGGCATTAAGTTTTATTCATGTCCGTCCGTACATCCAAACAAATTTCTGTCAAGCTTTTCTCAGAAGTTTGGTAGGATAGTTCAGTATGACAAACTATGCATTCTGAGCAATTTTCAGACCTGTTGGACCCTACTTCCTGTTTTGGATGCAGGGGCATCTGTGTTCAATGGGCACTTCTTCAATTTTTATGCCCCTGCGACAACATGGGGGGGGGGTGATCAAGTTTTACTCATGTCTGTCTGTACAAATTTCTGTCTAGCTTTTCTCATAATTCTTAGATAAAATGCCTTTAAAAACCTATGCCTATTAAAAAACAGTTTGTTTTATAGCTAATCTTGCTAATACTACTTACTGTAAATATTTATTGTTTTAGCTGCAGCTATCATTGGATAACCATGCTTACATGTATAATGGACCATCAAAAAAGGTATACATGATATAGTGCAACTTATTTTTGAACTGTAATATTTTACAATTGTAGATATAGTTGGATGAATGGACCTATTCAGACATTCAACTTCCGTCACCGTAAACGGCACTGCGACGTAAAATTTGTTTCAGTCAATCAGTGACGTCTAGAACAATAACAATCCCAGAATGCAATAGAGTTTCTTAATTGGTCCATTGTATTAAATTATCATAATACATATATTTGATAAATTTACATCAGATGCGATAATTTTTATGCCTTAAGTTTCACTGATGTCTGTCCGTACGTCCTGAAAATTTTTCGACAATGATATCTCAACTTTGGCTCAAGGGAATCACTTGAAATCAAATGCAGCTTTATCGTGATGAGTTGTAGCGTGTAAGGGACATTAAGGTTTGTCGGATTGTCACTTCTTGTTTACCGATCGACTTTGTCTGTATTAAGCCCATATCAACACTAAAATTTCAGACTAGGATATCTCAACTTTAGTTGAAGGGAAACACTTGGAATTTCATATGTAGCTTTATAGTGATGAGTTGTATCGTGTAAGGGCCTTTCGGGTTTGTCAGATCACCACTTCCAATTTACCGATCAACTTAGTCTATAATTAGCCGATATCAGTAGTAAAATATCTAACAAGGATATCTCAACTTTGGCGGAAGGGAAACACTTGAAATTTCATATGTAGCTTTATCGTGATGAGTTGTATCATGTAAGGGCCTTTTAGGTTTGTCGAATTACCACTTCCTGTTTATCGATCTAATTTGTCTATATTTAGCCCATATCAACACTAAAATTTCTGACAAGGATATCTCAACTTTTGCTCAAGGGAATGATTTGAAATTTTATATGTAGCTTTGCCATGATTAGTTGTATTGTGAAAGGGACTTTCGGGTTTGTTGGATAACCACTTCCTGTTTATGGATCAGCTTATATACAAATGTATAAGGCGGAGGCATCTGTGACCCATAGTCACATTCTTTTATTTTTCAACTAGTTAAACCTATTGATGAAATACAGGCTTTTGATTGGTGCATAAGCAATTTACTTTTAGCTAATTTCCCTCAATCAGGTTTACTAACAGTTTTCCATGAAGGAAGGATTTGATCTTCATGAAACTTTATATGCTTAAACATCAGGACAGGAACAAACAAAAATCATCATAAAATTTTGCCTGCCTCATCAACTTTATGGTTGATTGATCATATAAAAAGGAGGGTGCACATGTTATACTCAGATTTATCTACAGGTTGAAGATTAGTTTTCCTTGAAGGAAGTATCATATCATCATGAAACTTCATACACTTTATATCATATGCATAAAGGGTATTATGCCTACAATCATCAACTTCAAGGTTGAATTATCATATAAAAAGGGGGTGGTTATACATCAGTTTGCCTACTGGTTGGAGTTCTTACACATTATAAGACGGGGCATCATGTCTTCTAGACATACTCTTGTATTTTACAGAAAAGACGCTCACCATCTGACTGGGCAGAATATTGGTGCCAAGCAGGGCTGGATCAGGATGGAATAAAGAGAACTTTTATCTCTAAATTTATTGGTATGTATATATATATACAGTACAGCCAGAGACTTAGCATGATAAATCACTGTGATAGACATATCACTCTGGTTAGTAAAATGTGGAATGTGGAAGGGGCATATAGATTTACCCTTGTCTGTCCGTCTGTACGTCCGTACGTCCCTCCCAAAATGTTTTAAGTCTATATTATGGTAACCTGATGTGATATCTTTATGATATTGTATCATAGCATTGACCTGGAATAGTACTACATGATTAACCAACAATAAGGCGTCTGTGACCTACATTTTATGCTTGAGTGACTTTGGTTAAATTTTTGGTAAAAGTCCATTTCTCAACATCCATACATGATATACTTACAAAAAATGTATAATATTAGACCATAGTGATCACCTTTATGAGTACTCTTCAAATCACCAACAATTTGGTGTCTGTGACCTACATTTTATGCTTGAGTGACTTTGGTTAAATTTTTGGTTTGGTTAAAGTCCATTTCTCCACAAGTACACATGATATATTTATGATATAACATCATAGTGATTACTTTTATGAGTACTCTCCAAATCACCAACAATTAGGTATGTGTGACCTATATTTT